>JBAMCF010000236.1:0-93387 GCA_037075285.1 Drosophila lutescens | reverse complement strand
TTTGTAATTTTTTGTATTCTCTGAAATTAAAAAAAAAATACCAACCATTTATTTCTTGATTAACTTAATAGGTAAAAACAAATGTTTCCGTTAAAATATTCCAAAATTATTTTATATGCTTTATAAAGTGTAGGTCTTATCCGACTCCATTCCGACTTTGCGTCTTGTTTTACTGTTACTCGTATAGTAAAAGGGTATATTCTATGCGTGCAAAAGTATGTAACAGGAAGAAGGAAGTGTTTCCCTATAACGTATATATATATATAAAGTATATATATTCTTGTGGCGCCCACTGTTTTGATGCTTTTATAAAAAGTGTAGCTGATATGTATTTGTTTCGCCAATACCTATCGATTGGCTTTCTAAAAGTTTGCCACGCACAACCACCCACAAACGCCCTTAACTTTGTTTAAACTAACAATTAGGCATTAAATGCAGTATACAAAATTAATGAAAGTTAGTGGAGAAGGGGGTTCGAATAGTAAAAGAGGCAGAATAGTATGTGGCACTAGCGGCCAAACGGCTCGTTTTAGAACACCAGAGGGCTGCATTAAAAATTTGAGCTTTAAGCGCCATCAGTTGAAGAAATTACGAAACATTTTCCGTCAATGTCAAATATGTGAAAATAGTCTCATTCTGTTCGGAACACTTTATTGGACATTGGTCGCTCACGAGATTTTTTGAAATATTTATTTTCTGAAGGGAAATTTCATGCCCAACGCGTTTTACTCTTACTAAATATTTTGTTGCTCTTAGATCTTTGTGGTATTTAGCAAATCTTCAAACATTCCTTCTGGGGTGAAAATAGTAGAGGGTACTATATGGTAACACATGGTTCTTGTTTTATTTTTTATGATATCTGCAGGTTGGTAGAACTATTGGTCATAGTCACAGTATTGGTTGCGCTCATGGTCGAGCTTGTAATCGAGAGCAAAATGACCCAGATTGCATGCAAACTGAGCAAAATGGCTAAGTCGCGGTTAAGGGCGGCAAAACAAAAATTTGACAGCGCGAAATTTTTAATGAATAATGGAATTGTAGAAATCAGGAAGGAAAAATAATAAACTTACAAAAATATGGACCTCCGCGTCAAAGACCTATAGCCGCATTTAAAATAGCAAAGAAAGGTTAGAAAAAAAACGACAACAAATGTACTCCATTTTAGATCAAAGAATTAGTGTCAAAAGAGTCAAATAAAATTTTATGAACATTTTATGAAAATTATATGTTTTACCCTATATCCAATACAGTACGTTTCGTACTGTTTTTACCAGAGTACTGGGGCTAGACTAGTTTAAAAAGTATGTTGACATTTTACAACGTTCCTCGAAGGCTTTGCAATTGACTTCAAAATTATGTAGGAAAAAGTTACACCCAAAAGAATATCCTTTCCGATCATACCAGTCTCATTCCGATGGTTCTTTATTTATAGCTGCTATGTCTAATAGAGTGTATCGAAAATAAACTTTTTTTAATTTCGTGTCAAATAAAAGCACAACAAATTTCAGACCGAAAGGATAATATTTACTATCCCCGCAACGTCCTTGACATTTCTAAATTTTCATGAAAATATGCAAATTTGCTTGTCGTTTTGCACGGCGACCTGAAGATCGTTAGGGCAACATTTAAACTTTAAAGGGTATATAAGAAAGAAATCAAACATCTCAAAGGCATTGGGAAAGGTGAACTCATTACCAATGGAAGTTTTGACCTAGATGTTTTCGTTGACAATATCAGCTTTACAATAACTTTCCACGTAGTCAAACGGGATGAGTTAGAGTACACAGCTATCGTTGGAAACAATATCCTTCAGAAAGTCGACATTTTGTTCAGCACAAATGGAATTCGCTTCATTGCAAAAACAACCGAAGTTGATTTTGCTGAAACTTTTAAGGCGATGTGCGTCACAGAGATGATTGAGGAGCAAAGCGTAGTTGACAGAATCGATTTGAGTCATTTGGATAATCTCAAAAAATCTGAGGTAGAAAAGCTTATAACAGGATACGAACCGAAACAGACAATAAGGTCTCCAGTCGAGATGAAAATAATATTGGAAGATGATGTACCAATATTCCAACATCCGAGGCGAACATCCTACGAGAATAGGATTCTAATCGAAAAACAAGTTCAGGAATGGGTAGACGCAGGGATCGTTATTCCAAGTTGCTCAGAGTACGCATCACCTGTGGTGTTAGTGTCAAAGAAGAATGGATCGAAACGTTTCTGTTGCGATTATAGAAGGCTCAATCTGAAGATAAAAAGGGACAACTTTCCGATGGCGTTAATCGATGACGTCCTAGATCGTATGCAGGGTTCCAAAGTTTTCACCACCCTAGATTTAGCGAACGGATTTTTTCACGTGCCAATCGAAATTGAGTCTAGAAAGTTTACTTCCTTCGTAACACATAACGGACAATATGAGTTCACGCATGTCCCATTTGGTATAAGCAACTCCCCCGCAGTATTCTGCCGCTATGTAGGTGCTGTGCTAAGAGACCTGATGCAGTCCAACAAAATCGTCGTCTACATGGACGATATTATCATACCAACGGCAGATGAGGAAACAGGACTATCGGTTTTGAAGGAAGTCTTAGAGGTCGCATCTAAAGCAGGGTTGCGCATTAAGTGGGAGAAAGGTCAGTTTCACATTTCATCATCACATTTCTTGGATACCTAATCGAAAACGCAACGATTGCTCCAACAGAGGACAAGGTCAAGGCAGTTGTTAACTACCCAGCACCGCAAAGCAGAAAGGCACTTGAGCGATTTTTGGGGTTAACATCATATTTGCGACGTTTCATGAAAGGCTATGCTCTGGAAGCAAAACCCTTAAGTGACCTACTTCGCAAGACTGACAAGACGCGTGACGGGAAAAACATTCAGCTTGACGATCAGTGCTTAGTTAGCTTTGAAAATCTGAAGAGTCTTTTAGCCACTGCCCCAGTTCTTAGACTGTACGATCCTTGTGCCGTAACTGAAGTTCATACGGACGCGAGTAAATTCGGATTCGGTGGAATACTCATGCAAAAGGACTCAGAAGATCAACTACTTCACCCAGTAGAATTTATGAGCAGAAAGACTACACAGTGCGAGGAGAAATATAGCGCGTACGAGCTTGAGGTATTAGCTGTCATCAACGCTGTTAAGAAGTGGCGCATTTACCTGTTGGGAATCAATTTTACAATTGTCACCGACTGCGTAGCATTTACGATGACCATGAAAAAAGTCGATGTCCCAACAAGAGTCGCCAGATGGGCTATGTACTTACAAGAGTTTAAGTTTTCCGTACAGCACAGAGCGGGAAGTCAGATGAAACACGTCGATGCGCTCAGCCGCCTAACTGGCTTTCTGATCGAAGATTCGACAAAATATCGTTTAAGAGAAGCACAGAACAAGGACGAGTGGATTAAAGCCGTAAAAACAGTTCTAGACAGCGCAGAGAGTTACGAAGATTTTTTCGTTAAAAACAACATTCTCTATAAAGATGTTGCGAAGGAGCTTCTAGTCGTCCCAGAATCCATGCATGGAGAAATAATTGGAATTGTACATCGCGAAGGGCACTATGGCGCTAAGAAGACTCGAGAGCTAGTGGAAAAATGCTATTATATTCAGAACATTCAAGACAAAGTAGAAAGGTTCGTCAAGAGTTGCGTAGAGTGCTTGATAATAGACTCAAAGAGAGGGAAAAAGGAAGGATTGCTGACGCCAATTGACAAAGTCCAAGAACCTCTGGGTACTTACCACATTGACCATGTCGGTCCGCTTACCGAAACCAAAAAGAACTACAACCACATTTTAGCAGTGGTAGACGGATTTTCCAAATTTGTTTGGTTATATCCAACGCGATCAACAGGCACTGACGAGGTAGTGAACAGGCTGGAAAAGCAATCAGCTATTTTTGGAAACCCTCGGCGCATCGTAACTGATAGGGGCACCGCATTCATGCTGAGCAAACTTTGCCAGAACAACCAAGCGAACTGGTATTGCCACGTGGATAAAATCCAACAAATCATTAACGACACACCTCCCAGAACGACGAAATACTCTCCCTTCAAAATCCTTACTGGATTAAATATGCGCAAGAAGGATGACGACATTAGAAAGCTCTTCGACGACATCGAAATCGATGATCTAAATGATGAAAGAGATGAAATAAGAAGAACAGCTCAGGAAAATATTGAGAAGGTACAACAGGAGAACAGGAAAACGTTTAATGAAAAAAGAAAGATTAAAACAGATTACAACTTAGGTGATCTCGTGGGTGTAAAACGCACTCAATATGGAGTGGGCATGAAGCCAAAATTTTTCGGACCCTATAAGGTCACAAAGAAGATGAAGCATAGGCGCTACGAAGTACAAAAAGTAGGAAACCAATAGGGGCCGAATTTAACAACTACAGCAGCAGAGTTCATGAAGAAATGGAGTTTATTCAGGGGCGAATAAAATTGTAGGATGGCCGAATGTAGGATTGGGGAATTTAATATAAGTGTATTACCCTTGCAGCGTAACATTAACAGCGACATCAACGGTTTAGGCCCAGTACCTAATTTTGAATATGAATTGCTCTCCTATTATTATTTGTTATCCAATACTATAAAATATTAATCGAGTACATTAAACAGTATATCGAGTCTTTATTCAAAAAGCATCGAGGGTAAAAAAGCGACGCTATGATACAAGAGTTCAGGGAGTCGAGCTGTGAAGAGGTTGTCCAGTGCGTTCCGAAAAGAAGTCGGTTTGTGAAGTTAAATACGTTAATCAAGAAACAATTCATTCATTTAAGTTTTTGTAAAACATTCTGTTACTTTCCCAAATAAACTAAAATTTGTACTATCCCACATGGATGAGGAACATAAAAACATTCATCTTATTCAATATATAGACAGGATTAATTTCAACATAGACTTACTTTACAATTACATAAACAATATGGAGGAAAGTCTGATATTGCTGGCATCCCAGCAACATGTGTCTAGGATAAGCACTTAACATTTCCTTAAGCGAGATCGCTGTTAAACGCAACACTGCAGATGATGTCCAGGATAAAGAGGTAACATTCCCCAACGCAAATTCGCCCCGAAATGCAACCCGGCAGCTGTCAGAAGCTTTCTGCCATGTTTTCCGTTGTCAATTCGGTCTCTTGTTGTGAATATCTGATAGCGTGCGGACGTGATCGTCCTTTAATTGTGCCAGGAGAGCAATTTTAAACAGCGTGTGATTCGCAAATCCCGTTACAGCCGGAGACCACCGATTCCACAAGAGACGAGCGATATTTTCTCTTTGCATCAATTTTGGTATGCAAAAAGTGCCATGTTTTGAGTTATCGCATTCTAAACAAAGTAGCCCTCAGGTACAGGCTGCCCCCGCCGTGAACCAGACACGGGGGAGATCTTCTGAGCCTGCAGCGTGTCACGTGCACAACGCAACGAGCCTGCAACTCCGCTGCGGAGTATTTCTGCCATCGCCCCTGCGAAATCTGACGTGAAGACCCAGTTTCTTGCGGACGCACCCGGACCTAGGCCGGAGCGGTCAAGGAGACAAACATAACCGCAATCCACGTGCGGATCGATCTTCTACCCGCGAGCTAACGGCCTCCGCACTGCACGTGCGGATCGAACAGGTGGTGCAAGTGTATTCCATTCAAGGATCTGTCTACGGCTGCCTACATCCACGTGCGGATCTGCATAGGACCCGCACGGATCATAACCCTAAGCGGCTAGGAAAGCGGAAATAAAGGAGATGCAAAACGACGAATAAATACAGCAAGACAATTCGGGATGCATTTAATCAGCACTGATAAGCAGAGAGTGTCCGGCATGTGGTTGAACGAATTACGTGCTTCAGTTTAGTTATTAGCTTTATCCATTTTTCTAAAATGCCCTGAAGCCTTCTGCTGTCAGTTAACGTAGCTGTAAATTCATAGTTTACTTTTTATTGTAAAGCTTAATTCATATTCTGTTGTAATAAGGGATACATGTAGGGAACATACGCAACTCGCATCTCGTTAAATTGCCTCAGCCAACAACACCTCCAGCTATGTCATCAGGCCTGCTGTCTTCGTGGCAGCCAAAGTAAGTACGGCATAGCCGCTCATCGTTGATCATTATTGCATATGAATTTCCCGAGAGGCTCCATAAACGCCCAGAGATTATTAAAGTAAAATCTTAAAATTAAATTGAATTTTATTTTTTATTACTCGGCAATAAGCCCCACAAGTTTACATAATAAAGTAACCATTTATTAAAATCTGAAGTTCAACGAAGTACTAATTATTAAGTTTTGTAATCAAATTAAGTTTGGCTAATTAAGAGGAAAATGCCCAAATAATAGTAATTAAATGGAGTACATAACAATAAAGTTAAATTAGTTAGTTAAATTAAAAAAGGACACCTTTTGGTTGAAACCGTTCCTCCCGGAAAGGAAGAAACCACCAACTTATTCTTCCTAAGTCTGCTGAGCTACTTGTCCTACTGAACTATATCTAATACATCCCTTTCCGCTCCTTTTCTTTCTGTCTACATTATTGGCAATGTGACGACTGCGATCGAGAGTCAACAGACCCACCCCAGCCCTGAACCTAGTCGGCAAGTTAGTTAGACAGAAAAGACTCTCGGGCGTAGATAGACAGTCGTGTTCGTTACAACCCATAAGCCTCCAGGTACTACACCTTAGTAATCTGGAAAATGGATTGGCAGTCAGCAGCATAGAGGAACGTGCGACTACTTACATGTCGATCATATACAGGGGTGGTCAAAAGAATTTGCAGAAATTACACGTGCTGATTAGGGTGTTTCGCAATCTCAACATATGTACCCCACTCTTAAGTTAGCTCTTGTTTTGTACTCAGAACTCAATAAAAATCAGTCTTAGAGCGACACTCAAACGAAGAAGTACAAGTTTATCTTTATCCATTGGAATTATAAAGCACCTTTATTAAGATCCTGACCAGCCACCTCCGGACCATTGACTTAATTCTCTTGCATAGTTTCTAGGTCAGTACTATCTTAGCAGCTTTAATGAATAAATCGCCCGGCCGGACCCAGAAATTTTGAATAGTCTGAACGGTTTTCTATTCTCGCGATCGTAGAGTGTTTTTTATTTCATACGCCACAATTTGCAACTTGCCACCAACAGCCGAGTGCCGAAGCTGCCTTCCGATGAAGCTCACGGGAGTCGGGAACATTTTGGTTCATTAATTAAATTAATTTAATGATACTGTTTTAAAATAGAGAAGTGCATATTTATATTCAATTTATTATGTTATTAAAGTAAAAATTATGCGACCTTTTTAATGAACTTTAAATTTGCATTAATTATAAATATTTGATTTACATAGGTACTTCCAGTTTAATCACTTAGTAGTAAAGTCTGGCCAATAATTTAAGTAGTATTTTTGTGTTCTTCCATCAAACAATCTTTCAAGCCAATTATCCAAACTATTAAGTAAATTATCCTCCATAAGAACATTTGATTCGACTTCAGATTCTTCAGAGTATCCTCCTTCAAGAAACGTTCCAATTTCAGGATCCTCCTTGGTATTCAAAAGTATTTTTGTAATTTTTTGTATTCTCTGAAATTAAAAAAAAAAATACCAACCATTTATTTCTTGATTAACTTAATAGGTAAAAACAAATGTTTCCGTTAAAATATTCCAAAATTATTTTATATGCTTTATAAAGTGTAGGTCTTATCCGACTCCATTCCGACTTTGCGTCTTGTTTTACTGTTACTCGTATAGTAAAAGGGTATATTCTATGCGTGCAAAAGTATGTAACAGGAAGAAGGAAGAGTTTCCCTATAACGTATATATATATATAAAGTATATATATTCTTGTGGCGCCCACTGTTTTGATGCTTTTATAAAAAGTGTAGCTGATATGTATTTGTTTCGCCAATACCTATCGATTGGCTTTCTAAAAGTTTGCCACGCACAACCACCCACAAACGCCCTTAACTTTGTTTAAACTAACAATTAGGCATTAAATGCAGTATACAAAATTAATGAAAGTTAGTGGAGAAGGGGGTTCGAATAGTAAAAGAGGCAGAATAGTATGTGGCACTAGCGGCCAAACGGCTCGTTTTAGAACACCAGAGGGCTGCATTAAAAATTTGAGCTTTAAGCGCCATCAGTTGAAGAAATTACGAAACATTTTCCGTCAATGTCAAATATGTGAAAATAGTCTCATTCTGTTCGGAACACTTTATTGGACATTGGTCGCTCACGAGATTTTTTGAAATATTTATTTTCTGAAGGGAAATTTCATGCCCAACGCGTTTTACTCTTACTAAATATTTTGTTGCTCTTAGATCTTTGTGGTATTTAGCAAATCTTCAAACATTCCTTCTGGGGTGAAAATAGTAGAGGGTACTATATGGTAACACATGGTTCTTGTTTTATTTTTTATGATATCTGCAGGTTGGTAGAACTATTGGTCATAGTCACAGTATTGGTTGCGCTCATGGTCGAGCTTGTAATCGAGAGCTTGATGACCCAGATTGCATGCAAACTGAGCAAAATGGCTAAGTCGCGGTTAAGGGCGGCAAAACAAAAATTTGACAGCGCGAAATTTTTAATGAATAATGGAATTGTAGAAATCAGGGAGGAAAAATAATAAACTTACAAAAATATGGACCTCCGCGTCAAAGACCTATAGCCGCATTTAAAATAGCAAAGAAAGGTTAGAAAAAAAACGACAACAAATGTACTCCATTTTAGATCAAAGAATTAGTGTCAAAAGAGTCAAATAAAATTTTATGAACATTTTATGAAAATTATATGTTTTACCCTATATCCAATACAGTACGTTTCGTACTGTTTTTACCAGAGTACTGGGGCTAGACTAGTTTAAAAAGTATGTTGACATTTTACAACGTTCCTCGAAGGCTTTGCAATTGACTTCAAAATTATGTAGGAAAAAGTTACACCCAAAAGAATATCCTTTCCGATCATACCAGTCTCATTCCGATGGTTCTTTATTTATAGCTGCTATGTCTAATAGAGTGTATCGAAAATAAACTTTTTTTAATTTCGTGTCAAATAAAAGCACAACAAATTTCAGACCGAAAGGATAATATTTACTATCCCCGCAACGTCCTTGACATTTCTAAATTTTCATGAAAATATGCAAATTTGCTTGTCGTTTTGCACGGCGACCTGAAGATCGTTAGGGCAACATTTAAACTTTAAAGGGTATAAAATGAGTCCTAAAATACCCTGCACACAAAAAAATGCACGACGCCGTAAAATCGATATGTCAATGTAAATTTCAGATTATTCATACTCATATCGTTTTTATCTGAAATAGTCATAAAATTGATATTAAATAGTATCATTTTGCCGAATTCTCTCTCTCGGAGATTCTCTAACTTCGAAAAAGAGAGCCAGAAGCAATATGGCGAGCAAAATGACGTGAGTGGAAGCAAGAAAGTCGGATTCGAAATTCGAATGACGTACTTCAAGCATGTTGATTGATATTACAATTAAAATTGATATAACCGAAATATCGTTTTTACGGTTCAAACATATCAAGTTACGTTTCATATCGTTTTTGTTTTTTGGGTGTGGAAGATTTATACCAACCAAGATTTATATCAAAGTCTAAAAAACTAGGTGCCAAAATGGTCGAAAATTTGTGATTTTACTGAATTTCAGCAAATGCCTAGGAAATTAATAGAATATGCTAGAGACTAAGAAATAGCTTAGTGGGGGTTAGGTTGGAGACTAAAGGATGTGCAGTAGACCCTTGCACCAGTAAGTAAAAATATACTCGATTACTACTCGGCGATGCCAATTCCAACTGTCAAATCTGGCATCGAGGCATCGTAGAATCGTAGGCATCGGCATCGTTTTACTCATATCTTACTCGTGTTTTTTTAATAAACAAAATCAACCAAAATTCTTGTCAAAACAAGAGGAACCAATATAGTCCTAGATATCATAATTGTTAGTCTTATCCATTTAAGACCACATATTATTTCTTTAACAATATGAGACCGCGAATTCTTCAGAGCTAGAGGAATTTATTTTTATGTTTTACCGTCTTGGAGCCCGACATACACGAAATCTTGACCATAATGAGACCGCGAATTCTTTGAAAGAATAAGAACCATTTAAGGACCATATCCATATCACGTATGGATTTGTTGTCTTTAACTATGGTTTTTCTATTCACGAATTCTAAAAAAATTACCAGCGAGTATACTCGGCATCGTTTGACACGATTACATGATTACAAAAAATAATCGTGGTATCGCCTACATGATTGCTTTTACTCGTGGAATCGGCATCGTATCGTGCAGGTCTCTAGTGTGCAGCTCTTCGCCCGTCAAAACAAATTTGCATGTTTTCATGAAAATTTCAAAATTTCATTTGACATGGTTTTACAACTTTTCCGCACCCAGCGTCATCGAAAATCAAGAAAGTTGATTTCCGACACACTATAGTGTGCAGGTAACAATCAGAATAGGATAAACCGATTTTAACGTCGTAAGCATAGTGTTAAAAATTACTTGAGGAAGGTCATTTATAACAAGAAAGGAAGCTAGCTTCGGCCAGCCGAAGCTTATATATGTTAACACTGTTAAGAAGTAATTATAAGTCGATACAGATCTTGGGTGATTTTTGGATCACCCTAGTGTTCAGTTGCAAAATCAGCATAAACATCTTTAGGGGCCGTGCCTGGTTCTTACTGGTGCACTGTATGGTGAGTTATGTTGATTTTGCAAGTGTCAGCACTTTTGCTGCACGAGCGGTCGGCTTGCCGGCCGCGCATAGCTTACGTAAAGTCAAATATGTTTTTAGTTTTACTTGGACATTCATTAAAGAGCATTGGCTTGAATATAAAACTCCGACATTGGCCGTCAACATTTACTTTATTAATTGAAATTGGTTATCGAGCCTTAAGGGCCGTTAGCAACGGAGTTAGTTACTCCAGACGAAATCTTCATAAGAAGAGAGAAGAGAGCCAGTGGCAACCGCCCAGCTCATCCATAATAGCAGCCAGCCACGGTGGCACTGCATCATCACCCCTTCCCCCGGACCAGCCACGGTGGCAATTGGAACGCAACTCCTCACCCTCACGGACAGCGGCGAGGGATAGCGCGTGGCTCCAGAATTAAAACATAATTGGCACCCAACTTTAACACCGAATTCACGACACAAAAATATGTAAGTGGGCTGATCAAAATTAATACAGTCAAACTTCAAATACACATACAGGGAAAAAATAAATAAGAATCCCTACTAATTATTTACACAAAATTAAAAAAATTTACAGTTTAAATAAAGCAGTTGTAAAGGTGACTTATAGATAAAGTGAATTTATATCAGCCGTCCCTAAATAAAATTTTCTTTCGGACGCCAAGCACCCGGTTATTAATATAAAATTATAATAAACAAAATTCATTATGTCGAATTAAAACATTCGGCCTTCCAATAACTTGTGTTTAGTGTCAACTAATTAGTGGCCTTATGAGTTTTCCAGGCCCATATACATATATTATTTATTTATTCCGCCAATGGATTAAATCCTTATCTGGCTAGTAGGTTATAAACTTAAATCTAAGACTAAGAACTACATAAAAAATATTCCCTTAGGGAAACTAAAAGAAGACTTGACAGTGACAGTGAAGAAGAATTAATCCGTAGTTATCAACCAGCACGGGCACAACAAGAAAATAACGCAGAAACCATGATCGCGGCACAAATAGAGGCGGTAATTCAGGCCGCATTAGCTAGCCAAGAACAGAGGCTCAGAGCCGAATTCGCGGGTCAGATTAATGCCGTTAATCAACAGCTTCAGAGCTTGCGTATAGAAGCGCCAGAGGTAGAATCTTACCAGAGGGTAAAGGTAGTACCGGGAGCACCACAGTGCGATATACCATTACATATAGTGAAGTCAATTCCAGATTTTACTGGCGTACAAGATGAGTACGTGGCATGGAGGCAATCCGCCACCGATGCCTATAAATTATTCGAGTCTTACGAGGGCAGTTCCGCGCATTACCAAGCCGTTACTATTATTAGAAACAAAATTAAGGGACCAGCGCGCGCGCTGCTAGTTTCTTATAATACAGTGCTTAATTTTAAAGCCATACTAGCTAGATTAGACTGCTCCTACGCAGATAAAACATCTTTGCGCCTATTACGGCAGGGACTTGAGTCGGTCCGCCAGGGCGACCAAACACTCATGCAGTATTACGATGAGGTCGAAAGAAAATTGACCCTCGTTACAAACAAAATTGTCATGACACATGACGACGAAAGGGCTTCTTTACTCAATTCAGAGGTTAGGGCTGACGCCCTACACGTACTCATTTCCGGTCTAAAAAAATCACTAAGGGCTGTTGTATTTCCAGCACAACCAAAAGACCTGCCAGCAGCTCTGGCATTAGCTAGAGAGGCAGAGGCCAGTATCGAACGAAGTATGTTCGCGGCCACATATGCCAAAGTAGCTGAGCAAAGAAGTCAGAATACAGACTACCACATGGGCCAGCACAAAGCTCCCGAGAAACAAGGGAAAAATTCTGGTGCCGACCACGGACCAGAAAAAAATCCCCATTTTTTCAAAAAGCCAAACAAATATCAGAACAACGATTCATGGCGTAAACAGGACAACTGGGTAGATCAGGGTAAACAAAATCAATCCCAGGAACCTATGGATATTGATCCATCATATTCTAAATTTCGACAACTTACGAGTTTTAGACAGGGAAACATCACTCAATACCAAAATTTGCAGGGCCCAAAAAGACCAAACTCTTCGGAGAGAATGACTGGCCAAACGCGCCAGCGGGTTAACCACGTTGAGCAAACTGCAAACGCGGAAGAAACTCAAGATTATGAAATCGCGGCCACAGCCGCATTAAGTGCAATTGATGATGACAGTGTCTCATTTGACGGTAACGACCTCGTCTATTTTTAGAGGAAGGTCTCGCTTGCCCTTCATTGAGCGAGGGCTGGCGGGGAAAACTATAAAAATCCTCATAGACACTGGAGCGGCAAAGAGTTATGTAAAGCCCCTAAAGGAGCTGAAGAACATAATGCCTGTCGACTCCTCATTCACTGTGAGTTCCATTCATGGCTCCAATAATATAAAAGAAACATGCTTTATGCACAATGTGCATTGCACATATTCGGCCTAAAGGCTCAATTTTTTTTACTCGATACTATCAACACTTTTGATGCCATAATAGGTTTCGACTTGCTAACGCAGGACGGAGCGGCATTAGATTTACAAAACAGCGTAATCAGGTATGGAAACATATCTGAACAGCTCAAATACCGAGAATGCGATAACGTGAACTTCACAAATATCGATGACTTAATAGTCCCAAATTCAGTGAAAGCTGCATTTGAAAAATGATCCTTAAGAGGAAACAAGCGTTTTCTCACTCTAACGAGGCGCTACCTTTTAACACCTCGATCATTGCCACAATTCGTTTCCTACCCCATGGGAGCAGCAGATTTCGTTAACACAGAAATCAAACAGCTGCTAAATGATGGCTTTATCCGGCCGGTAATACTATACATTAGCGGGCTCACCCCCGAAATTCGCGAAAAAATTATCCTCGATGGACCGCGATTTCTTAAGAATTTACGTGCAAAAAGAACTTGTCGGTTGGCCATGGTTCTCTTGTAATTGAATATCAAAGTTCCCGGTTTTGCTATAAAAAACAAGGGTGCTTTTCTCATATTTTCAATCAAAGTAATTACGTTTTAATGAGTTCCTATAAAATTAATTAATTGTTTAAATGAGTTCCTATAAAATTATTTAATTGCTTAAATGAGTTCCTACAAAAAAATGTAGAACTTTGTCAAATTTGTATACCCGTTACTCGTAGAGTAAAAGGGTATATTGTATTCGTGCAAAAGTATGTAACAGCTAGAAGGAAACGTTTCCGACCCTATAAAGTATATATATTCTTGATCAGGATCACTAGCCGAGTCGATCTAGCCATGTCCGTCTGTCCGTCTGTCTGTCCGTCTGTCTGTCTGTCCGTCTGTCCGTCTGTCCGTCTGTCTGTCTGTATGAACGCTGAGATCTCGGAAACTATAAAAGCTAGAAGATTGGCGTTTTGCATGCAGATTCTAGGAGTTCCTACGCAGCGCAAGTTTGTTTCAAAAGGGTGCCACGCCCCCTCTAACGCCCACAATCGCTTATATACGATTTTAAAAATTTCAATATTTCGGAAAAGTAAAAATGCAGTTTTATTGTGTTTATCAATACCTATCGAAATGTAGAAGACATTTTTCAAATCGGACCATTCATTAAAAAGTTATACGCAATCAAAATTGTTCATATATCTATCTCCCTCGCACTCCCTTTAGCCCCAATAGATAGTCGGGACACCAACCCGAGTACAGCGTTCGCACTCCCTTTAGCTGAGTGACGGGTATTAGATAGTCGGGACACCAACCCGACTATAGCGTTCTCTCTTGTTTTAATTGTATTTTTTGTCTAATGAAAAAACGTATGCAAATAATCATGTTATGAGTGGATCGTGGTCTATAAAGGACATGATTGTTATCACAATGCTGTATCGAGATTTTAGTGACGGCCAGGATCGATCATAGCCATCCAAGGTCCCCCACCAAATAAAACTCAAACAATTTGTATCTTTATATTTATTTAAATAGTTTCAATGAACACTTTTCAGCACCACCATTGAGGTGGCGGCGATTTTTTTTTAATTTCATGCCAAATTTTACTTGTGACTCGTTGCATTTTTTTTTTAATTTGTACTTGCACGATGTTTTAATTTCATATTTAACATACATCACATGACTTGCTCTTCGGGTTGTACATATCCGCCATGGCTGCAAAAAAGAAATGAAGCTGCACGGTGTGCGGTTTGTGCTTCTTTAAAAAAGCGAAGCGCGCCAAATATCCTTCATAATTATCCTTTTTCCGGCCATAGTGCGGAATGGTCTCTTTAAGGTCCCGCCACAGACGCTCAATTTTTTGGGTGTTGGCCTTCGTGACTGGGTCAACAAAATTGACGGAGTGGTTGACCTTCAGATGCTGATAACCTTCGTCATCCAAGCAATCATACGCTCTCCAGCAATCGGAGACGATGGTGGTCCCGGCAGCGACTTTCTCTTGGATCAGTGGTAGGAGAGTGTCCTTTGACCGGTCCTCTACCGGAACAATGAAAAAGTCGCCCGTCTCGCGATCTATGCCACCGAAGACCCACTGACCCTCGATTATTCGGCCGCAGTTATGTTTCCTGCGACCAATCTTCGTTTCGTCGATTTCCACAGTCGCACCATCGCCTCCAATTACGGTCTTGACCATTTTCTCCGACCAATCTACATATATTTCCCTAAGGAAGTTCGTCCAGTCGCCCACGGTTTTGGGCGCCCATCCCAATTCATCCTCCAAAAAAGAATATGTGGAGCCCTTCATGTTCCACGCAATGAACTTGCATGCCTCACTGAAGGACACACGAGCATTTTCAAAGAACGTGTTTTTGAAGGCTTTTTCCTAAGAAATTACTTTTTTAGTGTATATAATATAATTTTTGAACATATAAAAATTAAAAGCTTGCCTTAAATGGACACTGCCTCTTTGTTTTCTTCTTTTTGTTGAAACTTTCAACTGCGAACCTTCGCCGGCATACAAACATCATTGTTCCACCGTCTTTGACCACTTTGCATGGGCTAAGGCAGGTTGGACAGTCGCGCTTGTCCAAAACAACTCCGTGATCTTGTAAAAAGCGGAAATGAGCTTTCTCATCCATACCGAGAAACTCTCCAAACGTTACAAAGCAGGACTGACACGTCATGTTGAACAATATGAATCAATAAACACAAATTTTTGATACAAATTTGAATATTACGGAAAGACAACTCGATTTTTATAGCAAGTATGAGAAAAGCACCCTTGTTTTTTATAGCAAAACCGGGAACTTTGAAATTCAATTACAAGAGAACCATGGCCGACCGCCAAGTTCTTTTTGCACGTAAATTCTTAAGAAATCGCGGTCCATCGAGGATAATTTTTTCGCGAATTTCGGGGGTGAGCCCGCTAATGTATAGTATTACTATCCGGCCTTCTAGGTCGCCATTTAACAACATGGGTTGTTGACAAAAAGGGACTTGATGCAGATGGCAACAAGAAAAAATGGCTGGTGATCGATTTCAGGAAACTGAATGAACGAACTATCGCCGACCGTTACCCTAAGCCAAGTATTCCTGTGATTCTAGCGAATCTAGGAAAGGCAAAATTTTTTACTACCCTAGACCTAAATTCGGGGTACCACTAGATTTATCTGGCTGAAAAAGACCGCGAAAAAACTGCTTTCTCCATAAACGGAGGAAAGTATGAATTTTGTCGTCTACCCTTTGGACTGAAAAATGCGGGAAGCATCTTTCAAAGGGCGATCGATGACGTACTACGTGAGCAGATTGGGAAGATTTGTTACGTCTACGTAGACGACGTGATAATTTTCTCCGAAAACGCTGCCGACCACGTTATACACATTGATACAGTCCTTAAATGCCTGTGCGAAGCCAACATGAGAGTGGCACCAGAGAAAACAAAATTTTTCAAAGAAATTGTTGAATTTTTAGGTTTTATTGTTACTTCAAACGGAGCCAAAACAGACCCGGAAAAGGTAAAAACCATTCAGAAGTACACTGAACCAAAAAATTTGTTCAGCCTCAGGTCTTTTCTAGGGTTGGCTAGTTACTACAGAAGTTTTGTCAGGGACTTCGCTACCATAGCCAGACCCCTTACCTCCATACTTAAGGGAGAGAATGGCACGGTTAATAAACACATGTCGAAAAAGGTGGCTATCGAATTTGATGAGTCCCAACGCAGAGCGTTCGAGCGCCTGTGAGACATTTTGTCATCAGAAGATGTGATACTAACGTATCCAGATTTCAAACTCCCTTTAGATTTGACCACCGATGCCTCAGCAAGCGGTATCGGTGCGGTACTGTCCCAAAAAGGCAGGCCAATCACAATGATATCTCGTACGTTGAAAGACTGTGAACTCAATTACGCAACCAACGAAAGAGAATTATTGGCAATTGTTTGGGCTATAGGAAAACTTCAAAACTACCTTTATAGCACAAAAGAGATCAGAATTTTTACGGACCATCAACCTCTTACTTTCGCTGTATCCGAGCGAAATACAAATGCTAAAATTAAACGATGGAAAGCATTCATCGAAGAACATAACGCCAAGGTGTTCTACAAACCCGGAAAAGAAAATTTTGTGGCCAATGCTATGTCACGTCAAAACATAAACGCTATACAAAACGAACCCCAATCTGACGTAGCCACTATTCACAGTGAACTTTCCTTAACCTACACGGTCGAATCCACGGATAAACCCCTGAACTGCTACAGGAATCAAATAATCCTGGAGGAAGCAGAGCAGCCTTTACGGCGACACTTCATAGTTTTCGGGACCAAAAACCGACACATAATTCAATTCAATAACAGGGACTCGCTGTTCGGATTGGTCAAAGAGGTAATAAACGTAAACGTTGTTAACGCCAATTACTGCGACCACTCCACATTAGCATGCATCCAACATTCCTTGGTGATCGAATTCCCAGCAACCAAGTTCTGGCATTGCAAAGAATTCGTGAATGACATCACGGATGCAAATGAACAAAAAGAAATAATTATCTGCGAACACAACCGCGCTCACAGGGCAGTCCAGGAAAACGTTAAACAAGTCCCTCAGGATTACTACTTTCCAAATATGTCCAAACTCGCCAA
The DNA here is from genome assembly GCA_037075285.1 of Drosophila lutescens. NCBI lineage: Eukaryota > Metazoa > Arthropoda > Insecta > Diptera > Drosophilidae > Drosophila > Drosophila lutescens. The sequence goes on along the minus strand of JBAMCF010000236.1, from coordinate 75,652 downwards.
CGAAGTGGTTGTAAACTGCAAGACATGCACCAAGGGGAAGTACAACAGACACCCCAAGAAGCAAGAGTTAGGTATCACACCAACCCCCTCATATGCTGGCGAAATGCTGCATATTGACATAAGAGATTTTTTTTAACCTGCATAGATAAATTTTCAAAGTTCGCTGTAGTACAGCCATTACTTTCTAGGGCCATAGTCGATGTGCGCAGCCCCATATTACAACTAATACATTTTTTCCCAAACATTAAAACAATATATTGTGATAATGAGGCGTCTTTCAACTCGGAGACTATAACCTCATTATTGAAAAATCAATATGACATTGACATTGTTAATGCACCCCCTCTACACAGCAGCTCAAACGGGCAAGTGGAACGATTCCACAGTACCCTAACTGAGATAGCTAGGTGCATGAAAATCGACCAAAAGGTTGAAGACACTGTTGAGATTATTATGAGAGCCACGGTAGAATATAACAAGACAATACATTCAGTGACAAGACTGCCACCTAAGCAGGCCTTGCACTCAGCTAATGCCGAACAAAAATTGGCAATAATAGGTAATATTGAAAAGGAACAACAGGCCAATCTAGACAGGTGCAACCGTACTAGCCAAAAAAAAAAAAAAAAGTATACCTCAAAAATAACAAAAGGTTAGGAAATAAACTAACCGCACTGTACACAGAAGAGCGTGTGCAAGCAGACATGGGAACGTCTGTCCTTATTAGAGGGAGGGTGGTCTACAAGGACAACCTTTGATAAAACAAGAGAGAACGCTATAGTCGGGTTGGTGTCCCGACTATCTAATACCCGTCACTCAGCTAAAGGGAGTGCGAACGCTGTACTCGGGTTGGTGTCCCGAATATCTATTGGGGCTAAAGGGAGTGCGAGGGAGATAGATATATAAACAATTTTGATTGCGTATAACTTTTTAATGAATGGTCCGATTTGAAAAATGACTTCTACATTTCGATAGGTATTAATAAATACTATAAAATTGCGTTTATATATTTTTAAAATCTAAAAAGATGTGGCCTCCAGACACATTTGAAAATCGTTTATGGCGATTGTGGGCGTTAGGGGGGGCGTGGCACCTCGATGAAACAAACTTGCGCTGCGTAGGAAGCCCAAGAATATGTGTGTGAAATCTCAACCTTCTAGCTTTTATAGTTTCCGAGATCTCAGCGTTCATACAGACAGACAGACAGACAGACAGACAGACAGACAGACAGACAGACAGACAGACAGACAGACGAACGGACGGACAGACGGACATGGCTGATCAAGAATATATATACTTTATGGGGTCGGAAACGCTTCCTTCTAGCTGTTACATACTTTTGCACGAATACAATATACCCTTTTACTCTACGAGTAACGGGTATAACAAAAGAGAACGCTATGGTCGGGTTTGTGTCCCGACTATCTAATACCCGTTACTCAGCTAAAGGGATTGCGAATAACTTTTTAATGAATGGTCCGATTTGAAAAATGACTTCTAAATTTCGATAGGTATAAATATACACAACCAAATTGCATTTATACTTCTCGGAAATCTTTAAAGCTGTGGGCGCCAGACACATTTTAAAATCCTTAGTGGGCGATTGTGGGCGTTAGAGGGGACCTTTTTGAAATAAACTTGCGCTGCGTAGGGAGCCCAAGAATATGTGTGTGAAATCTCAACCTTCTAGCTTTTGTAGTTTCCGAGATCTCAGCGTTCATACGGACAGACAGACGGACAGACGGACATGGCTATATCGACTCGGCTAGTGACCCTGATCAAGAATATATATACTTTATAGGGTCGGAAACGCTTCCTTCTAGCTGTTACATACTTTTGCACGAATACAATATACCCTTTTACTCTACGAGTAACGGGTATAAATACCCCTTTTTTACCTTTTTATACCCGTTACTCGTAGAGTAAAAGGGTATATTGTATTCGTGCAAAAGTATGTAACAGGTAGAAGGAAGCTTTTCCAAAGTATATATATTCTTGATCAGGATCACTAGCCGAGTCGATCTAGCCATGTCCGTCTGTCCGTCTGTCTGTCTGTCCGTCTGTATGAACGCTGAGATCTCGGAAACTATAAAAGCTAGAAGATTGCCGTTTTGCATGCAGATTCTAGGAGTTCCTACGCAGCGCAAGTTTGTTTCAAGAAGGTGCCACGCCCCCTCTAACGCCCACAATCGCTTATATACGATTTTAAAAATTTAAATATTTCGGAAAAGTAAAAATGCAGTTTTATTGTGTTTATCAATACCTATCGAAATGTAGAAGAAATTTTTCAAATCGGACCATTCGTTAAAAAGTTATGCGTGTTCAAAGTTTCTATCTCCATCTCCCTCGCACTCCCTTTACCTGAGTAACGGGTATCTGATTGTCGGGGCACCCGACTATAGCGTTCTCTCTTGTTTACTTTATTTTCATATATACTTACACCTTAGCATAGTACTCCATTTTATACACAGTAGATTTAACATTTCGCCTTCTTACAGGATCGCGGGAATTTTATTGATAACGTTAACTGTAGTTAACGCTAGAGTAACGGATTATTCGCTTGCTCAGTATATCCCAATTTCGGACGGAATCGCGTTGGTATGGGAACAGAGAAACTTGCTTCGACATTCAAGTAACTTGTCCGAATTTTCAATTATAGTAGAAGAAACTACTAGGTTGTCCGATTTATTCCCACAGTCTCATATGAAAAAATTTTTAGACGTCGATACCGAACATGTTAGAAGTTTATTGTCTGTCTTAAAAATACACTATATGATGGCCAGGAGCCTAGACTTCCAAGGCACCGCACTCAAAGTAATTGCGGGCACACCTGATACAGCCGACTTCGATATGGGCATTTCCATAGTGACGGACGCGACATTTTTTCAACTTAAACTTTAAAAATAAGAGTGACGCAGTATACATTTTTTACTTTTTTTTTTAATAGCTCAGACGCTCTTGTATTTATGATGAAAAAAGGAAGATTATCTCTCCAGCCAGTTCTTAGAAATAAAATAAAATAAGAGAAATACGGACGCGACCAAAATAGAACTTCAATATTGAAAACTTTAGAAAAACCTTAAATTCTGCGAAACTGGACGGCGTATTTTTTTGGCTTTTTTTTCCAGTATACCTGCTGAGTAACCGAACACATCAAAGCAAGTTCGGTGGCAAAACATTCAGCGGTTTTGTTTCTAAAAATAGTGCAAGAATACGGATGCGACATTTACGGACGCGACATGTTGCTACTTAACAAAAAATTGCCACTTTTTATCTTGTTAAAATGTTGCAGAGTTATTTTACGTGTTACTAAAGTACCTCTTTTTATTAGAAACATATACTGTGTTTATACGATGCCGAATTCACGCAATCATTTCACGCTTTCGGCCGATTCGTGTCTGTATAAACGCCATTTCGTGAATTCGTCAACACACGAAAGTTGACTATGATTTCAGCCTGAAAGCGGGATTTGGTAATAAGCAGATCTGGTAACTCTGTATAAATTATCGACGTTGCCAGATCGCTAGAAATTGAAGGCCCTTTATAGGCTATTTCTCCAATCAGCGGTATTAAAAGTTAAAAATTATCACCTATTTTTACCGGTCCGGCATTCCTATCAGCTGAGGGTGAATAAAAGCATGAATTCTCGGCTGTCGTATAAACAGGGGTTATTTCTATATCGCGCTTTCAAGAAATCGTGATTGCCATCGTATAAACATAGTAAATGTTTTTATATAGCTCGTTCTATGAAAGCTATGTGACTAAGTGGTTAGAATTAAATTAAATTTTTCTGGTAAACGCAGAAATTTAATCAAAATACACCTGTTAAAGAATATAAACCTTTCTTTAAGTAATAAGTTAATTTACGAATTATGTTGCATGTTTAGTATATTTTATTAAATTTTGTTTTTTGTTGAAAAGGCTGTGACACCCACAAAAATTTCGAATTCTGTGTTACTGGATGCATAGAGTATTTTTCTTATTCCTGGAACCTGTGCATCATTTTTATACCCTTGCAGAGGGTATTATGATTTCAGTCAGAAGTTTGCAACGCAGTGAAGGAGACGTTTCCGACCCCATAAAGTATATATATTCTTGATCAGCATCACTAGACGAGTCGATCTAGCCATGTCCGTCTGTCCGTCTGTCCGTCTGTCCGTCTGTTTCTACGCAAACTAGTCTCTCAGTTTTTAAGCTATCGGGATGAAACTTTCCCAAAAGTCTTCTTACTATTGCAGGTAGTATATAAGTCGGAACCGACCGGATCGGACAACTATATCCTATAGCTCCCATAGGAAGGATCGAAAAAAAAACGGTAAAAAAATTCTATCTTTGGTGTTTTTTGAAGTATTACCTTTTAATCTTGGGAATATTAGTTTTTAATTATTTCTGAATTTCGAATAAAATTTTATCAAAATCAGACGACTATATCATATAGCTGCCATAGGAACGATCGGAAAATTAATGGGAATATAATAGGAAATAAATTATTGCTCCGTTAATTTTTATTGTATTCTCTTCCACTCTGGGATATGACTCTTTTTAAATATTTTCGAATTTCGTTTTTAATTTTATCAAAATCGAACTACTATATCATATAGCTGCCATAGAAACGATCAAAAAATTAATGTGAAATAATAGGAAATTTAACATTTTTGCGATTTGTAAATTAATAGAATGATCTGCAAGGGTATATAAGCTTCGGCTTGCCGAAGCTAGCTTCCTTTCTTGTTTTTCCATTTTTATTTGGCGCAGTTTATCCTTTTCCTTTTTGTTTAAGTGCAACTCAGGATCCGTCTCCATAATTTTCTTCAGTTTCAGTCGGTATTCTCTCTTCCGGGATTTATCTTTATACCCTTGCAGAGGGTATTATGATTTCAGTCAGAAGTTTGCAACGCAGTGAAGGAGACGTTTCCGACCCCATAAAGTATATATATTCTTGATCAGCATCACTAGACGAGTCGATCTGGCCATGTCCGTCTGTCCGTCCGTCTGTCTGTCCGTCTGTCCGTCTGTCCGTCTGTCCGTCTGTCTGTCTGTCCGTCTGTCCGTCTGTCTGTTTCTACGCAAACTAGTCTCTCAGTTTTTAAGCTGTCGGGATGAAACTTTCCCAAAAGTCTTCTTACTATTGCAGGTAGTTTATAAGTCGGAACCGACCGGATCGGACAACTATATCCTATAGCTCCCATAGGAAGGATCGGAAAAAAACGTTAAAAAAATTTTAGCTTCGGTGTTTTTTAAAGTATTACCTTCTAATCTTGGAAATATTATTTTTTATATATTTCTAAATTTTGAATTAAATATTTAAAAAATCGGATCACTATATCATATAGCTGCCATAGGAACGGTCGAAAAATTAAATGGAAATTAATAGGAAAAAAATTATATCTTTGTTGATTTTTATTACATTCTCTTCTACTCTGGGATATGACTATTTTTAAATATTTCCGAATTTCGATTTTAATTTTAAAAAGATCGAACTACTATATCATATAGCTGCCATAGAAACGATCAAAAAATTAATGTGAAATAATAGGAAATTTAACATTTTTGCGATTTGTAAATTAATAGAATGATCTGCAAGGGTATATAAGCTTCGGCTTGCCGAAGCTAGCTTCCTTTCTTGTTTTCTTTGAAATTTTCCAAACGATCGGGATTTAAGGACAATTTTTCCCTATACTTTCTCGCGTTGAATCGGTTTTTTCTTTTTTTCCATTTTAAAAATCTCAAACATTTTACAAAAGTATCAAAAAGATGTGCTTTCTCTTCGATAGCAAAATTTTTTGTGAATAATACAAATATTATTATATAAAGTATATGACAAGGAAAAGCATGGCCTTCGACGTTTTTCAAAGCAGCAAATAAAACAATTAGCTTCACCAAAAAATTATAATCTATTGTTTTTTAGTAATAAACAAGAGAGAACGCTATGGTCGGGTGCCCCGACAATCAGATACCCGTTACTCAGGTAAAGGGAGTGCGAGGGAGATGGAGATAGAAACTTTGAACACGCATAACTTTTTAACGAATGGTCCGATTTGAAAAATTTACATTTACATTTACATTTCGATAGGTATTGATAAACACAATAAAACTGCATTTTTACTTTTCCGAAATATTGAAATTTTTAAAATCGTATATAAGCGATTGTGGGCATTAGAGGGGGCGTGGCACCCTTTTGAAACAAACTTGCGCTGCGTAGGAACTCCAAGAACCTTCATGCCAAATACCAATCCTCCAGCTTTTATAGATTCCGAGATCTCAGCGTTCATACAGACAGACGGACAGACGGACATGGCTATATCGACTCGGCTAGTGACCCTGATCAAGAATATATATACTTTATATGGTCGGAAATGCTTCCTTCTAGCTGTTACATACTTTTGCACGAATACAATATACCCTTTTACTCTACGAGTAACGGGTATAAAAATATAAATTATGGACGCGACAGACTTAAAATTTCTTTAAAAATGGTAATAAGCCAATTTTTTTTTTTTTTTAATTTTAATTAATAGAAACAATATTAACCTTGCTTTAGGCATAAAAGCAGGATTATATGTGTCGTAAATTGCACGATTGAAAGGAAAAAATAGGTTTTTTTGATTATGGACGCGACATTAAAAATTTGTAAAAAACAAACTTCAAAAAAGCCAACAAATCCATTATTCCTTAAGAAGTTTTCATTTTTTCCTAATAGCATTTGCCTCAAACTATAATGTAGGCTTGGTTGTTTGATCTTGAGACTTCCACAGAAGGCATACCAATATTACGAAAACACAACAAAATGTTGCTGAGATATACAGTACGTGTTGCTCGTGTTTCACAGCTGCATATCTTCGTAAAAAAAATTAATTTGGAAGAAAATGTAATTGACTTACAAAATATAGATAGTGTCCGAGGCACGTTTAATTGAGTCAAATAACTGGCAGGCTTTAATAAATACGCAGACGCAGAATAAAATTAATGAATTAACAGAAGCCGTTAATAAAATTATCTCCAATCAGCGGTATTAAAAGTTAAAAATTATCACCTATTTTTACCGGTCCGGCATTCCTATCAGCTGAGGGTGAATAAAAGCATGAATTCTCGGCTGTCGTATAAACAGGGGTTATTTCTATATCGCGCTTTCAAGAAATCGTGATTGCCATCGTATAAACATAGTAAATGTTTTTATATAGCTCGTTCTATGAAAGCTATGTGACTAAGTGGTTAGAATTAAATTAAATTTTTCTGGTAAACGCAGAAATTTAATCAAAATACACCTGTTAAAGAATATAAACCTTTCTTTAAGTAATAAGTTAATTTACGAATTATGTTGCATGTTTAGTATATTTTATTAAATTTTGTTTTTTGTTGAAAAGGCTGTGACACCCACAAAAATTTCGAATTCTGTGTTACTGGATGCATAGAGTATTTTTCTTATTCCTGGAACCTGTGCATCATTTTTATACCCTTGCAGAGGGTATTATGATTTCAGTCAGAAGTTTGCAACGCAGTGAAGGAGACGTTTCCGACCCCATAAAGTATATATATTCTTGATCAGCATCACTAGACGAGTCGATCTAGCCATGTCCGTCTGTCCGTCTGTCCGTCTGTTTCTACGCAAACTAGTCTCTCAGTTCTTAAGCTATCGGGATGAAACTTTCCCAAAAGTCTTCTTACTATTGCAGGTAGTATATAAGTCGGAACCGACCGGATCGGACAACTATATCCTATAGCTCCCATAGGAAGGATCGAAAAAAAAACGGTAAAAAAATTCTATCTTTGGTGTTTTTTGAAGTATTACCTTTTAATCTTGGGAATATTAGTTTTTAATTATTTCTGAATTTCGAATAAAATTTTATCAAAATCAGACGACTATATCATATAGCTGCCATAGGAACGATCGGAAAATTAATGGGAATATAATAGGAAATAAATTATTGCTCCGTTAATTTTTATTGTATTCTCTTCCACTCTGGGATATGACTCTTTTTAAATATTTTCGAATTTCGTTTTTAATTTTATCAAAATCGAACTACTATATCATATAGCTGCCATAGGAACGATCGAAAAATTAATGTAAAATAATAGGAAATTTAACATTTTTGCGATTTGTAAATTAATAGAATGATCTGCAAGGGTATATAAGCTTCGGCTTGCCGAAGCTAGCTTCCTTTCTTGTTTTTCCATTTTTATTTGGCGCAGTTTATCCTTTTCCTTTTTGTTTAAGTGCAACTCAGGATCCGTCTCCATCATTTTCTTCAGTTTCAGTCGGTATTCTCTCTTCCGGGATTTATCTTTATACCCTTGCAGAGGGTATTATGATTTCAGTCAGAAGTTTGCAACGCAGTGAAGGAGACGTTTCCGACCCCATAAAGTATATATATTCTTGATCAGCATCACTAGACGAGTCGATCTGGCCATGTCCGTCTGTCCGTCCGTCTCGTCCGTTGTCCGTCTGTCCGTCTGTCTGTCTGTCCGTCTGTCCGTCTGTCTGTTTCTACGCAAACTAGTCTCTCAGTTTTTAAGCTGTCGGGATGAAACTTTCCCAAAAGTCTTCTTACTATTGCAGGTAGTTTATAAGTCGGAACCGACCGGATCGGACAACTATATCCTATAGCTCCCATAGGAAGGATCGGAAAAAAACGTTAAAAAAATTTTAGCTTCGGTGTTTTTTAAAGTATTACCTTCTAATCTTGGAAATATTATTTTTTATATATTTCTAAATTTTGAATTAAATATTTAAAAAATCGGATCACTATATCATATAGCTGCCATAGGAACGGTCGAAAAATTAAATGGAAATTAATAGGAAAAAAATTATATCTTTGTTGATTTTTATTACATTCTCTTCTACTCTGGGATATGACTATTTTTAAATATTTCCGAATTTCGATTTTAATTTTAAAAAGATCGAACTACTATATCATATAGCTGCCATAGAAACGATCAAAAAATTAATGTGAAATAATAGGAAATTTAACATTTTTGCGATTTGTAAATTAATAGAATGATCTGCAAGGGTATATAAGCTTCGGCTTGCCGAAGCTAGCTTCCTTTCTTGTTTTCTTTGAAATTTTCCAAACGATCGGGATTTAAGGACAATTTTTCCCTATACTTTCTCGCGTTGAATCGGTTTTTTTCTTTTTTTCCATTTTAAAAATCTCAAACATTTTACAAAAGTATCAAAAAGATGTGCTTTCTCTTCGATAGCAAAATTTTTTGTGAATAATACAAATATTATTATATAAAGTATATGACAAGGAAAAGCATGGCCTTCGACGTTTTTCAAAGCAGCAAATAAAACAATTAGCTTCACCAAAAAATTATAATCTATTGTTTTTTAGTAATAAACAAGAGAGAACGCTATGGTCGGGTGCCCCGACAATCAGATACCCGTTACTCAGGTAAAGGGAGTGCGAGGGAGATGGAGATAGAAACTTTGAACACGCATAACTTTTTAACGAATGGTCCGATTTGAAAAATTTACATTTACATTTACATTTCGATAGGTATTGATAAACACAATAAAACTGCATTTTTACTTTTCCGAAATATTGAAATTTTTAAAATCGTATATAAGCGATTGTGGGCATTAGAGGGGGCGTGGCACCCTTTTGAAACAAACTTGCGCTGCGTAGGAACTCCAAGAACCTTCATGCCAAATACCAATCCTCCAGCTTTTATAGATTCCGAGATCTCAGCGTTCATACAGACAGACGGACAGACGGACATGGCTATATCGACTCGGCTAGTGACCCTGATCAAGAATATATATACTTTATATGGTCGGAAATGCTTCCTTCTAGCTGTTACATACTTTTGCACGAATACAATATACCCTTTTACTCTACGAGTAACGGGTATAAAAATATAAATTATGGACGCGACAGACTTAAAATTTCTTTAAAAATGGTAATAAGCCAATTTTTTTTTTTTTTTAATTTTAATTAATAGAAACAATATTAACCTTGCTTTAGGCATAAAAGCAGGATTATATGTGTCGTAAATTGCACGATTGAAAGGAAAAAATAGGTTTTTTTGATTATGGACGCGACATTAAAAATTTGTAAAAAACAAACTTCAAAAAAGCCAACAAATCCATTATTCCTTAAGAAGTTTTCATTTTTTCCTAATAGCATTTGCCTCAAACTATAATGTAGGCTTGGTTGTTTGATCTTGAGACTTCCACAGAAGGCATACCAATATTACGAAAACACAACAAAATGTTGCTGAGATATACAGTACGTGTTGCTCGTGTTTCACAGCTGCATATCTTCGTAAAAAAAATTAATTTGGAAGAAAATGTAATTGACTTACAAAATATAGATAGTGTCCGAGGCACGTTTAATTGAGTCAAATAACTGGCAGGCTTTAATAAATACGCAGACGCAGAATAAAATTAATGAATTAACAGAAGCCGTTAATAAAATTATCAAGGCAAAAAAAATATTATAACATCATAAACCCAGCTATTTTTAATCAAAATGATTTGAAGTCTGTATTTGTTGATCACCCCACAGAAGTCCCCATCATTAGCCTACTAGAGGCGTCTAACATTAGAGTCCTTCAGTCCGATAGTATAATCCATGTGCTAATCGCATACCCTAAGATTAAAACTATTTGTAAAAAAGTCACGATCTTCCCTGTATCACACCAACATACCATCCTGCAATTGAAGAAGAACACAGTAGCCGAATGCAATAGCGACGTCTTAGCAGTCACCGATTGCGTAACAACAACTTAGGCGTCGTTTTGCAAGCTGGCGACCCATGATACTTGTGCTCGAGGCCTACACGCGGGGAGTACCGCACTATGCGACACGCAAGCCAGCCACCTAGACCCCATTACGTTAATAGATGACGGAGTAATAATAATCAAGGAGTGCCCAGCTAAAGTCAGCACTGACGACGGCCCTGAAATAGCCACCGACGGCACACACCTCATTACGTTCGAGCGAGTGGCTTTCATCAATGGCACCAAATACTTAAACCAACGTGAAGCCATAAGAAAAACTCCGGGCATGGCGGCATCCCCGTTACTCAACATCATCGGCCACGATTCCACACTAAGCATGCCACTTCTCCAAAGAATTAACACACAAAACATGGAGGTTATCCAAGGGCTTAAGAAAGAAGTGAAATCGGCTGGAACTATTTACTTTCAACATTTACTTTATTAATTGAAATTGGTTATCGAGCCTTAAGGGCCGTTAGCAACGGAGTTAGTTACTCCAGACGTAATCTTCATAAGAAGAGAGAAGAGAGCCAGTGGCAACCGCCCAGCTCATCCATAATAGCAGCCAGCCACGGTGGCACTGCATCATCACCCCTTCCCCCGGACCAGCCACGGTGGCAATTGGATCGCAACTCCTCACCCTCACGGACAGCGGCGAGGGATAGCGCGTGGCTCCAGAATTAAAACATAATTTATACCCTTGCAGATCATTCCTATTAATTTTCAAATCGCAAAAATGTTAAATTTCCCTATTATCTTAACATTATTTTTTCGGTCCTTCCTATGGCAGCTAGATAATAAAGTAGTCCGATTTTTGTTAAATTTAATTCGAAATTCGGGAATATTAAAAAAAAGTCACATCCTAGAGAAGAAGAGAATACAATAAAAACCGATCGTTCCTATGGGAACTATATGATATAGTCGTCCGATTTTTTAAAAATGTAATCCGAAATTCAGAAATATATAAAAAACATTACTGCCAAAAGTAGAAGGTAATATTTCAAAAAACACCGAAGCTAGAATTTTTTTTCCATTATTTTTTTGATTATTCCTATGGGAGCTATAGGATATAGTTGTCCGATCCGGCTGGTTCCGACTTACATACTACATGCAATAGAAAGAAGCCTTTTGGGAAAGTTTCAACCCGATAGCTTCAAAACTGAGAGACTAGTTTGCGTAGAAACGGACAGACAGACGGACGGACAGACGGATGCTGATCAATAATATATATACTTTGTAGGGTCGGAAACGTCTCCTTCACTGCGTTGCAAACTTCTGACTGAAATCATAATACCCTCTGCAAGGGTATACAAAGTATGAAAAGTAATGGACCAGGACCCTTGTGGAATACCAGAAGTAACATTGACAACATCTAATAACACATTGTTAAACAAAACACGTTTTGTACGGTTTGACAAATAAGACGCAATCCATGTTAAAAGATTTGTAGGATATCCCAAATGCGAAATCGTAATCAGAACAAGAGAGAACGTTATAGTCGGGTGCCCCGACTATCAGATATCCGTTACTCAGGTAAAGGGAGTGCGAGGGAGATGGAGATAGAAACTTTGATCACGCATAACTTTTTAACGAATGGTCCGATTTGAAAAATTTCTTCTAGATTTCGATAGGGATTTTTAACACAATAAAACTGCTTTTTTACTTTTCCGAAATATTTAAATTTTTAAAATATATATACTTTATAGGGTCGGAAACGCTTCCTTCTAGCTGTTACATACTTTTGCACGAATACAATATACCCTTTTACTCTACGAGTATCGGGTATAAAAAAGGAAATGGTTTACAGAATCAAAGAGGTGGCAGAGGCAGAGGTGTTGCAGTTGGAGCGTGATCACGTGGTCGAGAAGTTTGGGAATAGCCAAAAGCTTTTCAATGCCTCGGTAATTTTCAATGTCAGAATAGGAATAATGTAGGATTCATTTCAAATCACTGGCATGCAGGATTGTAAGATTTGGTCACATTGTTTCAAGATTGGAACCTCATCGAGACCTGCGGCAAATTAATTGACAATTGAAGACAACCCATCAAGAACATCACATTCCGTGAAAGATGCCAGAAAAATTATTATAAAGATACGGACAACGGGGAGCATAGGGTTGTGTAGAGTAAGTTGACTGGAAGAAAGAAGCAAATAAGTTGGATATAACAAGATTGGAAATGCGTTAGATTTACGTCTGGAGTTAGCAAATGAGTAAAATTGCTTAGGATCAGTGCGGAAGTTTTTCTTGCACTGAGAGAGATAGTGTGATGACTGGATCGCGGTAATAATATAACGATACAAAGACGTCCAGTTTGAGAGTGAATTTATTCAAAAGTCAAACATTCTTAGCTGCTAGAATTGAGTGAGCAGCGGGTGAAGTAAATGCAACGGTAACATACCCAGCAGGAAAGTGAGAAGTTGGTTTTTGTGTTCTTGAAATCCTGTTCCTTTTTGCAGGCGGCGGTGTGAGGATAGATAATTTCTGAGCGTTAAATTTATTTATATGGCTTACAGCTAACTTAACAACTTAACAATTTATACATTTATACGTTTAGTGAATCGAGGTAACAGTAAATTTGGGAGGATATAAAATCAATGGAAGACTCAAAAGATATACATTGATAGGCTAAATTATAATTAGTACATAAAACACGGAATGGTTCATGAAGGGAAAAATTAGATCTCACAATTGGTAAACGGATAGGACGGAAGGCACGAGTGTATCTTGACGGGACTGCAATATTGATGTCTCTCAACAGAGTTGGAGAATACACCGCACCGCTCAGCAGTTTGTGTATAAATATTACACCGTTACAAAATCTGCGGTGTTTTAAGGTGTTTAGGTCAATCAGTTTTAGCCTGGACAAATAAGGTGGTAAGTGCCGATCAGGATCCCAATTAAGGTTACGCAAAGCGAATATTAAAAATTGTTTTTGAACCGATTCTATTAAATTCTGTTGGTATACATATTGTGGATTCCATACCTCAGAGCAGTACTCCATAATTGGGCGAAATAGGCTTACGTATAGCGATTTAGTTGTATACGGATCATTGAACTCTTTTGCCCAACGCTTAATAAAGGCTAAGACGCCGGTAGCTTTACTGACTATAACTGAGATATGGCTATTAAAACAAAGTTTTTGATCGAACAACACACCAAGATCATTAATTTTCTCCACACGCTCCAATAAGGAGTTTCCAAGAGTGTACGATGTTGTGTGGGCAGTAGTGCGGGAGAACGATATTGTTTTACATTTTGAATAATTCAGTGATAGCAAGCTTGTTGAGGCCCAAGCCTGGAAATTATTAAGGTCAGACTGAATAAGAAGATGTGAGCTTAAATTGGAAAACGACATACAGATTTTCACGTCATCCGCATACATAAAAGTGGTGCAGTGGGACATCACCTGTGGGAGGTCATTAATAAACAAAATGAATAGTAATGGTCCCAGGTGACTACCTTGTGGTACGCCTGAAGTAACATTTACCAGAGAAGGTACTTCGTTTTTAAACAATACACGTTGAGATCTGTTCGACAAGTATGACGAAATCCAATCAAGTAAGTAGGGAGGAAATCCAATAAGAGATAGTTTATGAAGAAGTAAAGAGTGGTTAACCGAGTCGAACGCCTTGCTGAAATCGGTGAATATGACATCTGTTTGTTTCTTCTGGAGAAAACTGCAATGAATTAAGGATGAAAATTCGAGAAGATTGGTAGAAGTAAAACGTTTTTTAACAAATCCATGCTGGGATGTTGAAATAATTGAAGTACACATATGCTGAATCTGACAGGTTACTAGACGTTCGAAAAGCTTAGGGATCGCAGACAGCTTGGCAATACCACGGTAGTTACCAACGTCAGTTTTAGAGCCTTTCTTGTGAAGAGGGATTAAAAAAGATGTCTTCCAAATACTTGGAAAGAATGACAGTTGCAGTGAGAGGTTAAATAGAAAAGTGATCGGACCGCAAAGAGATGCAGCACACTGTTTGATTATGCAACTCGGAATTTTATCAGGACCTGCGGAGAAAGACTCGTCAATAGTCAACATACTATTTAGAACGTCACTGATTGTAAAAGGTTTGATGTGGATATTATTAATGTGAGGCAAAGCGTATGGATAACTAGTCGATGTGTTATACGAGAGAGATGAGTATGTAGATTGAAAGAAAGTTGCAAAGAGGTTAGAAATGTTAATATCGGAAGATTCTGAAAGATTACCCAAATTGAGACATGGCGGAAATACATTAGATTTTCTTTTAGAATTTACAAAGGAATAGAATTTTTTAGGGTCAGATCTGATATTTTGTCTACATTCAGCAATATACTCAGCATAACATTGATTATTAGATATTACGAAATTAGATCGGGCAATAACATATTGGGAAAAATCAGGGGGGGACCCAGATTTTTTATATTTTTTAAAAAGACGCGATTTTGTGTTTTTAAGGTAGGACAGATGCCTGGAGAACCAAGGAGGCTTTAATGAGTTACCAACGGAAACTTCGGGGACAAAGGTATCTAAGGCAGAGCAAACCGATTCATTAAACCAAAGAACTGCGCTATCAAGGTCAGTGAAAGAGTATAAGGTCGACCAGTTTAGACGGTCCAAGTGGGAATTTAATCCAATATAGTCAGTTTTCCTAAAACACTTAACGCGTTGTGGGGCAGACTGATTCGTAGTTTCAAAATTTATATCAACGCTTAGACATAGAGCAGGATGGTACAAATCTTCCGGTGTGGACACAGGATCACATCTGGAAACAGTTGCCACAGAGACATCACTAACAAAAATTAGGTCAAGGATCCTTTCTCTAGAGTTTTTTGTGGAATTAACTTGTCCAAGTGACAAATTAGTTAACCCATCTACAAATTCATGTTGATTTTCAGGGAATAAAATATTAGAGTCTGAGTTAGGAAGCCATGAAAGATGAGGTAAGTTAAAATCACCCAGGACAATAAGTTGATCGGCGTCACCAACAGCTAAAGAAACGACAGAAATAGCTGAAAGGTGAAGAAGATAAACAGCAGGATCAGAGCCAGGGGGTATGTAGGAGCAAGTAAGAAATACATTACATTTATCGGTAGTAATTTTAGCTGCTATAAATTCAATGCTGTGAATATTATCGTAAGGAATAAGTTCAGAAGAATAAGAGTTTAATACCGCAATTAGAACGCCACCGCCACGAGTTGGGCGGTCTAATCTATAAATAGCAAACTTGTTAACGAATATTTCTTGATCATAAACAGTTGAGTTTAGCCAGGTTTCAGTTATAGCAATAATGTCAAAATCCAGCAAGGTGCTGTTAGAGTAAACTCTAAATGGGGGTGGGTTTCTGAGTAGCATCAATATCAGGCCACTTTCTGTGGCACTACGATTATAATATTTTTTAACAAATAATAATAATAATATTTAAAAATCCTATGATCTTGTTCTCACATTTACCTTTAATTTTTAGTAATTTTAAAATTCGTAGAAAAAATATTAATAATTTTTAATCAAATAAATTAAACTAAATACTATAATCATAATGTCTATAATCATAATATTTATTGATGATTTTAATTTACTTTACTCACAATTTTTACAAATAATAATAAGAATGAATGTGGGTAATGTAGTAAGACGATTAAAAAATTGGATCACATTTATCAAGGATTGCCATAAAATTACAAAGAAAAATATTATTGTTATACCCGTTACTCGTAGAGTAAAAGGGTATATTGTATTCGTGCAAAAGTATGTAACAGGGAGAAGGAAGCGTTTCCGACCCCATAAAGTATATATATTCTTGATCAGGATCACTAGCCGAGTCGATCTAGCCATGTCCGTCTGTCCGTCTGTCCGTCTGTCTGTCTGTCTGTCTGTCTGTCTGTCTGTCTGTCCGTCTGTCCGTATGAACGCTGAGATCTCGGAAACTATAAAAGCTAGAAGATTGGTATTTGGCATGAAGATTCTTGGAGTTCCTACGCAGCGCAAGTTTGTTTCAAAAGGGTGCCACGCCTCCTCTAACGCCCACAATCGCTTATATACGATTTTAAAAATTTCAATATTTCGGAAAAGTAAAAATGCAGTTTTATTGTGTTTATCAATACCTATCGAAATGTAGAAGAAATTTTTCAAATCGGACCATTCGTTAAAAAGTTATGCGTGTTCAAAGTTTCTATCTCCATCTCCCTCGCACTCCCTTTACCTGAGTAACGGGTATCTGATTGTCGGGGCACCCGACTATAGCGTTCTCTCTTGTTTTTTATATTTTTAAACATTTTCTGTGAAATAAAATAATTTGATCGCCAGATCGTGGCAGGTGTGACCATAACTTACAACGAAATTAACACCAAATTTATCTGCATTTTGCATTTTGGTATTATCAAGTATATGATACAGGGTCACATAATTTTACATTTCGTCCCAAAAAGTGAAAAATCGTTCGGTTAATTCTAAAAAACAAGAATTAGCCGCTGTTTTGGATATAAGTAAAGCTTTTGACGCAGTAAATATTCCTTTGCTCTGTCAAAAGCTAACGAATTATAATTTTGATAGTGCATATATAGGTTTCATAATTAAATTTCTAGAAAAAAGAGTTTTAGTAAGTAATAACCAAGAAATAGTTGTAAGCAAAGGTGTATGTCAAGGTAGTTGTCTGAGTCCCATTCTTTTTAATATTTATACTATAGATTTTCATTCCATCAATGACGAAAACTGTATACTCTTTCAGTATGCAGATGATTTCTTTTTAGTGTGCTATGATAGACAGTTTGCAAAAGCTAGAGATATTTTAGAACTTAAGATAAATGCTTTCAATAACTTGTGCAATATCAACAATCTTACTTTTAATTCCAATAAATCATCAATCATACATTTCAATAGAAGAAGACAGCCTGCAAACATAGTCTGTGATAATATAGCAATTTCAGAAGTAGAAAAAGTCAACTATTTAGGTAGAATTATTAGTGCTAATAATTCCTCAGTCAATCATATTGATCATTTTATTTTTAAAGCCAATAAAACTAATATGTTTCTGCAAATGCTCAGTGGTTGTCATTTTGGTGTTCACCCAAATAAATCGCTTTTATTTTATAAAGCCTTTGTACGCTCTAAATTAGAGTATTCATGTTCATCATTTGCTAATATTTCTGCTGTTGTTTCTAAAAAGATAAAAGTGCATATAAATTTTTATTTGAGACGTGCTCTTGGTTTAATAAAATCAACTCCTATAAATATAATTTATAATTTAGCGTCTGAACTCCCCCCGGAGTTCAGACAAAAATTTATAACTGCCAAAGAGTTAGCCAAAACTTTTGCATACGGTTTACCTGCAGCATCTCTTTTGTCCAACTCTTTTATTGCTAAAAACACAAGTTATGCTAGAATATATTCGGAATTTAAATACATCTTTGACGCCATCGTGCCTTTGGACAATGTTTTAATTTCTACGCGCAAGATTACAACTGACACAGACTTTTTTAAAGGCTCTTGTTTAAATAAAAAATCAGCAAATGCTACCCTAATAAATACCCTTATTCAGGAAAAAATTAATTATCTGTTATCCAAAAATTTTGAATTATTTTATACTGATGGCTACAGGTTGCGCTTTTGTTCATAAAAGCTCAGAAACCATTAAACGTTTTTTTACAAACAAAAAATTATCTTCACTCACAGCTGAATTAATCGCCATAGATAAAGCCATCGACTTTGCCATAGATAACCAATACTTTAAAATTGCTATTTTAACTGATAGTCTCAATGGGGGTTTATCGTTGAAAAAATCTCATCCAGATAACTACATCGCTAAGCAAATCATAAAAAAAATCGAAAATGCTAGATTTCTATTTTCAATAGAAATGCATTTTATTCCAAGCCACGTTAATATCGAAGATAACGAATTAGCTGACATTGCCGCTAAAAATGCCAAGGACAATGGTGTTTTCTTCTGTGCTCGCTGGCCTTTGAAGGACGCTATTACTTATATATACAATCAAACTCACATGGAATGGGAAAATGAATATAATTTATACTGCAGCGGAAGGGATAGAGGTTTCACTCGCCTTTTTCCATATGTTACTTCAAAGCCTTGGTTTAAGGATAAAAACTGTGATCTCAATCGGTTAGAAATTAAGCAAATCAACCGTCTATTGAGCGGTCATGGCTTTGACAAATGCTCATTAGCTAAAATGAAAGTCACTAACAATAATCTATGCGACACATGCAACGTACCAGAAGATGCATCTCACCTTATTTTTAATTGTCCCGCCTTTTCAAATACACGCTCACATTTTTCAACACTAAGGAATTACAATGATATTTATCGTTTCTTTGATAAAGAACCCATCGAATCTTACAAGCAAATCACAAATTTCATACGCACTGCTAATATTAAATTATAATGTAATCACCTGACATCACAATTAATGAACTCTTCATCATTTAACATCATCACTAAAATTCATCAACATGTTTAATACAAACAATCATTCGATATTCATCGCCTACAAATGTTTTCACCACACACATAGGAGATGGCGTTAACCCGTTTTTAGACGAGGAGGCCAAATAATTCTCTCAGCTGCTCGAGGTTGAGAGTAACTTAATACCAAAAAAATAAAAAACAAGTAAAAGGTAAGTAATAACATAAATGTTGTTGCTTAATAATCTTTATTTCAGCGTTACAGAGGTTAGTACCACAGATATTTTCGCCATTAATAAATATAAGCCTCCAGATGATATCTTTAACACAAGCTCTGCATTTCAGTGTCACTTGAAATGTTTTTAATCTTCATCAGTGGTAAATGGTGTGCGGTGTTCATTAAATGGTTGTATGAATAGTACTTCAGTACTAACTTAGTTGTTTAACTCAATTAAAATATTATATTTATTTCAGCCAGGCTTCTTGGGACCAGAACTGTTGCGCTTGCATTTCCCGTGTGTGATTTTTTCTTTTCATAATTCCCATCCCCGACATTAAACATCTGATCAGAGGGTAAATGAAATGGAGAGATCCCTTAATTATACCCGTTACTCGTAGAGTAAAAGGGTATATTGTATTCGTGCAAAAGTATGTAACAGCTAGAAGGAAACGTTTCCGACCCCATAAAGTATATATATTCTTGATCAGGATCACTAGCCGAGTCGATCTAGCCATGTCCGTCTGTCCGTCTGTCTGTCCGTCTGTCTGTCCGTCTGTCTGTCCGTCTGTCTGTCCGTCTGTCTGTCCGTCTGTCTGTCCGTCTGTCCGTCTGTCTGTATGAACGCTGAGATCTCGGAAACTATAAAAGCTAGAAGGTTGAGATTTCACACACATATTCTTGGGCTTCCTACGCAGCGCAAGTTTGTTTCATCGAGGTGCCACGCCCCCCCTAACGCCCACAATCGCCATAAACGATTTTCAAATGTTTCTGGAGGCCACATCTTTTAAGATTTTAAAAATATATAAACGCAATTTTGTAGTGTTTATTAATACCTATCGAAATGTAGAAGACATTTTTCAAATCGGACCATTCATTAAAAAGTTATACGCAATCAAAATTGTTTATATATCTATCTCCCTCGCACTCCCTTTAGCCCCAATAGATAGTCGGGACACCAACCCGAGTACAGCGTTCGCACTCCCTTTAGCTGAGTGACGGGTATTAGATAGTCGGGACACCAACCCGACTATAGCGTTCTCTCTTGTTTTTTATTGTGGGAAATCAGATACTGCAAAGTATTGGAAAACCAAAACTGGGAGGGTGTGGAAAAGCAGATATTGCAAATAGAGGAAAACCATAACTGAGCACGTATGGAAAATCTATAATCCGGGAAGTCGAAAAACCAGTGGATTTTGTCCTGCATTCTTCTGCCAGAGATCCAGATAGAAACCTCATTTCCCCCTTACTTTTTGTGTCACCCCCGTGTATTTTGAAACCAGAGATGGAAGAAATGTAAGGGGTGAATGAGGTTTAGTCCCTTCCGCTTATATGGAGAAACCTGATGAAAATATGTTATTTTCCAGAGGAATTTTCCCGGTGGGTATTTACGCTTGCATATGTATTTGTGTGACGGTCACATGATCTGTGGCGACACAAAAGGGAAAAACAAATAACCGTTTTTTGGCTTGTGCCTAGCTCATAGACGTACTAAAAATTTGTGGAGGGGGTCATTCAATATTAATATTTTTTCAAAGTAATATTAAAGTGAAGTTAAAAAAGAATCAAAATATGTACTAAACAAGAAAGGAAGCTAGCTTCGGCCAGCCGAAGCTTATATACCCTTGCAGATAAAAGAAATACCTTTTTAAGTTGTCAGAAATCAAAACGCCTACTTCCTGCAAAGTTACAATGAATTTTCTTATATTTGTTTGATTATTCGTATGGGAGCCTTACTTTTCCGAAATATTTAAATTTTTAAAATATATATACTTTATAGGGTCGGAAACGCTTCCTTCTAGCTGTTACATACTTTTGCACGAATACAATATACCCTTTTACTCTACGAGTATCGGGTATAAAAAAGGAAATGGTTTACAGAATCAAAGAGGTGGCAGAGGCAGAGGTGTTGCAGTTGGAGCGTGATCACGTGTTCGAGAAGTTTGGGAATAGCCAAAAGCTTTTCAATGCCTCGGTAATTTTCAATGTCAGAATAGGAATAATGTAGGATTCATTTCAAATCACTGGCATGCAGGATTGTAAGATTTGGTCACATTGTTTCAAGATTGGAACCTCATCGAGACCTGCGGCAAATTAATTGACAATTGAAGACAACCCATCCAGAACATCACATTCCGTGAAAGATGCCAGAAAAATTATTATAAAGATACGGACAACGGGGAGCATAGGGTTGTGTAGAGTAAGTTGACTGGAAGAAAGAAGCAAATAAGTTGGATATAACAAGATTGGAAATGCGTTAGATTTACGTCTGGAGTTAGCAAATGAGTAAAATTGCTTAGGATCAGTGCGGAAGTTTTTCTTGCACTGAGAGAGATAGTGTGATGACTGGATCGCGGTAATAATATAACGACACAAAGACGTCCAGTTTGAGAGTGAATTTATTCAAAAGTCAAACATTCTTAGCTGCTAGAATTGAGTGAGCAGCGGGTGAAGTAAATGCAACGGTAACATACCCAGCAGGAAAGTGAGAAGTTGGTTTTTGTGTTCTTGAAATCCTGTTCCTTTTTGCAGGCGGCGGTGTGGGGATAGATAATTTCTGAGCGTTAAATGGGGGTGGGTTTCTGAATAGCATCAATATCAGGCCACTTATGCGCTGTGTGATTTCTGTGGCACTACGATTATAATATTTTTTAATAAAAAATCACCAACTTATAATATTTAAAAATCCTATGATCTTGCTCTCACATTTACCTTTAATTTTTAGTAATTTTAAAATTCGTAGAAAAAATATTAATAATTTTTAATCAAATAAATTAAACTAAATACTATAATCATAATGTCTATAATCATAATATTTATTGATGATTTTAATTTACTTTACTCACAATTTTTACAAATAATAATAAGAATGAATGTGGGTAATGTAGTAAGACGATTAAAAAATTGGATCACATTTATCAAGGATTGCCATAAAATTACAAAGAAAAATATTATTGTTTTTTATATTTTTAAACATTTTCTGTGAAATAAAATAATTTGATCGCCAGATCGTGGCAGGTGTGACCATTACTTACAACGAAATTAACACCAAATTGCTCTGCATTTTGCATTTTGGTATTATCAAGTATATGATACAGGGTCACATCATTTTACATTTCGTCCCAAAAAGTGAAAAATCGTTCGGTTAATTCTAAAAAACAAGAAAAAGGTAAGTAATAACATAAATGTTGTTGCCTAATAATCTTTATTTCAGCGTTACAGAGGTTAGTACCACAGATATTTTCGCCATTAATAAATATAAGCCTCCAGATGATATCTTTAACACAAGCTCTGCATTTCAGTGTCACTTGAAATGTTTTTAATCTTCATCAGTGGTAAATGGTGTGCGGTGTTCATTAAATGGTTGTATGAATAGTACTTCAGTACTAACTTAGTTGTTTAACTCAATTAAAATATTATATTTATTTCAGCCAGGCCGATTGAGACTTCTTGGGACCAGAACTGTTGCGCTTGCATTTCCCGTGTGTGATTTTCTCTTTTCATAATTCCCATCCCCGACATTAAACATCTGATCAGAGGGTAAATGAAATGGAGAGATCCCTTAATTTTGTATGGAGATGTAATAATGGTAATTACTCTTATTATTATTCCTGGTCTTAAATTCATATCTTAATTATTTTTGATATTTTCAGAAGACATGGATACCTAAGACCTGCATTCGGCCAAGCAAAAACCGGGAATGCTTCAGGCATTAACAATTGTAAATATTATTAATAAATACATATACAAATATTACATGAAAAAAAGTTATTTTTTATTGTGGGAAATCAGATACTGCAAAGTATTGGAAAACCAAAACAGGGAGGGTGTGGAAAAGCAGATATTGCAAATAGAGGAAAACCATAACTGAGCACGTATGGAAAATCTATAATACGGGAAGTCGAAAAACCAGTGGATTTTGTCCTGCATTCTTCTGCCAGAGATCCAGATAGAAACCTCATTTCCCCCTTACTTTTTGTGTCACCCCCGTGTATTTTGAAACCAGAGATGGAAGAAATGTAAGGGGTGAATGAGGTTTAGTCCCTTCCGCTTATATGGAGAAACCTGATGAAAATATGTTATTTTCCAGAGGAATTTTCCCGGTGGGTATATACCCACCGGGAAAGTGAGAAGGTGGTTCTTTGTGTGTTGGAAAACCTCTTCCATTTAGCAGAAAATGTTGGAAATCCTGTATCTTTTAGCAGGCGACGGTGTAGGGAATTTGAAATTCGTTTGGAAAACCACATAGAAACCTCATTTCCCCCTTACTTTTTGTGTCACCCCCGTGTATTTCGAAACCAGAGACGGAAGAAATGTAAGGGGTGAATGAGGTTTAGTCCCTTCCGCTTGTATGGAGAAACCTGATGAAAATATGTTATTTTCCAGAGGAATTTTCCCGGTGGGTATTTACGCTTGCATATGTATTTGTGTGACGGTCACATGATCTGTGGCGACACAAAAGGGAAAAACAAATAACCGTTTTTTGGCTTGTGCCTAGCTCATAGACGTACTAAAAATTTGTGGAGGGGGTCATTCAATATTAATATTTTTTCAAAGTAATATTAAAGTGAAGTCAAAAAAGAATCAAAATATGTACTAAACAAGAAAGGAAGCTAGCTTCGGCCAGCCGAAGCTTATATACCCTTGCAGATAAAAGAAATACCTTTTTAAGTTGTCAGAAATCAAAACGCCTACTTCCTGCAAAGTTACAATGAATTTTCTTATATTTGTTTGATTATTCGTATGGGAGCCTTAAGATAAAGTGGTCCGATCCGGCTCGCTCCGACATATGTACTACCTGCAATAGAAAGAAGACTTTTGGGAAAGTTTCATTGCGATAGCTTTAAAACTGAGAGACTAGTTCGCATAGAAACGGACAGACAGACAGACGGACAGACGGACATGGCTAGATGGACTCGGCTATTGGTGCTGATCAAGAATATATATGCTTTATGTGGTCGGAAACGACTCCTTCACTGCGTTACAATATCTGACTGAAATTATAATACCCTCTGCAAGGGTATAAAAAGGTTTGTTTTTCAACAAAAATTTGAACTAAAAGTCTGAGTTTTAGCCGTACCCACTTGCCACAACACTGTCAATCTTATGCTCAGTCTTGTTTCTCTCTCTTTGGGCAAGCTCTCTCAGAGGGTTCGTTGTGCGCATGATCATCCCCTTTTTTTGCGTCTACCTTTATACTTGCTACTGATCTCGCTCATTATCATTGCATCCTTCTCACTCCTAAAATTGGAATTGTAGCAAAGGAGACCAAGTGTTTTTTTTGTATAGCCCTCTTCTAATTGCCACCTTCTCACTCCAAAAATTCTAATACTTGGGATTTCAATTTGTTAAATCAATAAAAATATATAAAATCTTTTTAGATTTTACATTAAATTCAGATTGTTTAAACAAATATATTAAATGAATGTGATCCAAGTAAAAGTCGTGAACTTGTATATTTTTTTATCAGTTACAATGTTATCAAGGCAATTTTAATTTGCGCACAAATATGTATACTTGTTTGTAAATTGTAATTTGTTGTTTTGAAGGAAACGAAAACATTTGAACATACAAAAGTAGCGAAGTAACTTATTATTTTCCGATTCCACATTTGATTGATAATTATTAATTTTAAACTCGTCAAATTTTGCATTGGCTGAAAGGAAATGAATAATTTTATTTGTATTTAAGCACATTATCGACTTTCAAGTATAAACATAAACACACATTGTGTGTAAGCTAACTAAGTAGCTAACCGGACTGAGGCGATGACCGAATGTCCGAAGCCCAGCGGCGGCCAAACCCGCTGACGCGGCATTTGGCCGGATGCTCGTGCATAGCCGGCAAACAAAGCATATTTGCGTGACCGCTACACCCAAAAAAAAATAGTCATCAATATGCCCCTAATAAGGTGTCAATGTGACACTATTGAGTGAAAAAAAATATTTGATCCGACAGTTATTAAATTGACCCTATTCTGGTGTCACTTTAATACTTTCGAAAATATTAATTTGACCTTTTTTGGTGTCAAAGAGCCACTAGCCGGTGTCATTTTCTTGGTATTAAATAAAATTTGACAATTGCTTGAATGTTCCTGTAACCATTCTGCTATAGAGGAAAATAATATGGGCATGGCTCAGGGCCAAGGTGCTAGGTTCTGGTATTATTTTGTGCTCGGGGGAACGAGGTTCAAATCCCGCTCGCAACACATTATTTTTTTTTTTTTGAATTAGTAATCTAAACACAACTTAACATTTTTGTTCTTATAATTACACTAGTTTACAGCCAAAATATATAAACGCTGGGACCCATTTTTTTCGTTTACTATTGGGTCACTGATCACGATGAAAAAAATAAAAAAAATTTCCAAAGAATCGTTTTGGAGATATTTGAAAAAGCTAGATTTTGGACCACTTGTTTTATTAAATGTAACAGTTCTCAAAAACCGATGATCCAAAAAATTTTTAACTGGCAACTTTCGAAAGTAAATAGATGCACCTTTCCGAAAAGGTATGGCGCTTTGTGATCGGACCGAAATTGATGGACATATAGCGTCTGAAAGTTTCAAAAAAGTTTCATTTTTGGCTTTTTTTTTCCATAGCTAGTTTTTGATAATTTTTTAATAATATTAATAAATATTTTTAAATTATTTTGAGTATGCAGATCTAAAGGGCCGTTAGTCCCAAAAAGTTGAGGCCGAATATTGGCAAATCGGGAGAACATTCTAGGAGATATGCATACTTTAGTAAAATGACTTAAAGTCATCACAAGTCAGCAGTGGTACCAAAAATGTTTTTCAGGGGAAGTCGCCTGTTTTGCGATTTCCAATTTCGAGAAACGATCAAAATAGTGTCATGTAATGTATGTGTACTTGATTCAAATACATTTAATTTATTTTAAAAAAAAAATCGAGAAAGAAAATCTTTTGATTTTTTCGACAAAAATATCGTTTCCGGTAAACACCTAGCCCCGTTAAGAATCATCCGAAGCACAAAAATGTTATGGATGGTCGCTTTAAGAGGTTAAGGAAATGTTAAATATACATTTTAAAAACTTTTTTACCTCCTCTGATTTATCTGGGATTCGAACCGGGGTCCTCTCGCATCAGGGGCAGACGCCTTACCAACTGGGCCATCACACCATTTTACGCGCGTGTGCATTCTTGACAATTATAAAGCGAAATCGATACTTGAGTAAAACATCGTGCTATCGCCGTCGCGATAGGCTCAGTTCGAACTTCGAAAATCAAAAATGATAACTATTGTCATCGATGTGACCCTAGTTTTAGCAAAATGACACTATTTAGTATCAAATACGATTTTTCTAAAAATGCGGTATACTTTTGACACTCATTTGGGGGCAAATTGACCCAAAAATTTGATCCTAGGGGTAGTGTCATTTTAACCCACAATTATTAAATTGACACTCAGGATTTTTTTTTTGGGTGTATGAATTTCATTTTTTGTTAACTCTAAATCAGTTCGCTTCAAGCTATGTAAGAATAAAGAACAGAAGTTCTAAAGCTTTGAAAAACTCCGGCAACCGCCGTTAGATTTGCGCTGACTGAGTCTCTAGGCCAGCAGGCGAAGGGGGCAAGTGCCCTCCACCATAAGTCGTCCTAATCAGCAATTGTGAAGGCCTAGCCATCCAGCTCTGACTGCAGCGAGGGATCCCCGATCTCCATATACGTGGAACAAGATAAGGCCCCCTCCTCCCCCGCACTACCGAGCGGGCTTCAACTGGTGCGACCAGCGGCTAACATATTCCTCCCGCGTTTACGGGAGCAGCTTCCAGCAGCCTACCCTCACGCGTGGGTGCTAACACATCCCCCCGCACCTACGGGAGGCAACAACAAACTGCTGGCCGCCACTCAACTATAACGGGCGCTCCCAGAAGCGACCGCTTCCCCCGCGCCTACAAGCGGGCATCTCAGAGAAGACCACCCTTGACAGTGCGGCCGTCGAGGACCACCTCAGGCCGCGCCCTGCGAAAAGATTAATTTGTATGTGGCTTATTCCACGTGAAACGTGACAGGCCCGTTTGGGTCAAATCTCAGAATCAATCGAAACTTTTTTTTTCGATAGAGGAATGAAATATAAGGATGGGTTTTTGTTTTTTTTTTTTAACTCTTACCGTTTATTTAAAAAAATTTTTTTTTTTAATTAGCTCCGATTTTTTAGTTGTGCATCACTTGAGACTCGTTTGAGTTATTTTAATATTTGGTATGCAACTTTATGGGATATCTTAATATCTTTCAGATAAATATTTTTAAAAATTTTTAAATTTAAAATTAAGTATTTTTTAAGGGAATTTTAAATTTAAAAAATTCTGTACGCCGGAATACACGCGACTTCCGAAAAAAATAATTATCCTTATTTTGCTTCAACAATTCTTCACGAAGTGGTAAAATAAAATTTTTGTAATTGCAAGGGATACTAGTAAAGACAACGATTTTAGTTTAGCAACTTTGCATCAAGCAACAACAGCGCAGCGTGTAAGAAAGGGAAAGCACTATTCCTGCTCTCCCGTGCTCGTATTGCTGTTCTCTTCTTACACGCTGCGCTGTTGTTGCTTGATGCAAAGTTGCTAAACTAAAATCGTTGTCTTTACTAGTATCCCTTGCAATTACAAAAATTTTATTTTACCACTTCGTGAAGAATTGTTGAAGCAAAATAAGGATAATTATTTTTTTCGGAAATCGCGTGTATTCCGGCGTACAGAATTTTTTTAATTTAAAATTCCCTTAAAAAATACTTAATTTTAAATTTAAAAATTTTTAAAAATATTTATCTGAAAGATATTAAGATATCCCACAAAGTTGCATACCAAATATTAAAATGACTCAAACGAGTCTCAAGTGATGCACAACTGAAAAATCGGAGCTAATTTAAAAAAAAAAATTTTTAAATAAACGGTAAGAGTTAAAAAAAGAAAAACAAAAACCCATCCTTATATTTCATTCCTCTATCGAAAAATAAAGTTTCGATTGATTCTGAGATTTGACCCAAACGGGCCTGTCACGTTTCATGTGGAATAAGCCATGTATTGTATTGTACATGTATTGTAGAAATCAAAACATATCCCAGTCGGAAGTGGAACGCATCCAGAAGGGGTGATGGATAGCATCCAAAGCACCGATGCATGCGTGCCCGATCGATGAACTTCTCGCTTCCTTTTTACAGCAAAGCGGGACAAAATGGGTGCTATCCGATTTAGCGCCCATGGAGCGCTCCTGGAGCGCTCCCTTTCACGCATCGGGCATGGGTTTCAACTTCGGGAAACGTTCGGGATTGGTTTCCATTTTTCCCTTCCAAAAGATGCAAGCCAGAACGCATCTTTTGGAATGCTTCTGGACGTAATCCAAAAGATGCGTTCTGGATCGCATATTTAGGAGTGCTTTTGGATGCATTCCAAAAGATGCGTTCCGGATCGCATATTTTAGAGTGCTTCTGGATGCGACTCTAAGGAGTGAAAAAAATTAGTTCTACTCAATTTAAAAATACATTTCTTTTTCAATTTCATTTTTCATTCTTTAATTTTTTTTTTCTTTTCAAACATATTAAAATTAAACTAATCCTACTTCTTCACCATCATCCTTAATATCGTTGTCCAAATCGTTGTTCTTGTCCGGTCCTTTATCTGCACTGGTCGTCACCTTTCTTCGTGTAGTCTCTTTATACACCCGGTTTTTTGCCGAGGAAAGGCTGTTCGCACGTCTTTCACAAAGTCTTCGTGCCTATACCCTTCCCTCTTCTGAGATTCTGCAAAATATAGAGTTTTAAAATTTTGTTAGACGAAATTGCCAAATCAACATCAACAATCTTTAAAACTTTCCGTGCAGAACTTCGTTTAACGAAGCAAACGTGGAGAACCCTTCCTTTTGCCTGCACCCCGCATAGTTCATCTGCATTATCAGTTCTGGGCTGATAATGCGGCTGAGGTTTTTTGAAAGCGAGTCCCCAATATAGGCTTTGAACATCGAAATCTGGAAAAAAATCAAAATACGCACGTTTTAAAATTAGAGTTAAATGAAAAAGGATGATATTTAAAGTAACGAATATACTTACATATTTTGGCTCGTTCCCCAGTATAGCTGACTCCACCTCTTTCAAGTCAGCGAGAGATTTTATGGGGAACTGAGTCCTAAGACTCGAGCTCCCCCTCCGCTGACTAAGTCCACCCTAATAGAAACGAAAACAAATACAGAAAACTTTAAACCAACAAATGAAAAACAAAACGCATTTTGTTAAACAAAAACTAAAACTAAATTTAATACTTACAGTTTTTGATGTTGTTTTCTTTCGTTGTCAAACATCCGTCCATGAGGTCATACAAAAAATAAAAACAATAATTAGTTAGTATAATGTTGTGAAAAATTCTTATTCGGCACACTGCAGGTACAGTGAACCCAACGCATAATCGGACACCCTTTTTTTTCTATCATAAAACTGCTTTATTTAAACAATAAAATGTTTTTTATTAATAACATAAAAAATAATTTAAGCTTTCCACTGACAGCTCTTAATATTTTAACAAAAACAAAAAACATCCATATTTAGAACACAACTCATAATTGATTTTAATTGATTTTTTACACGTTTGTTTTAAATATGGAGGATATTAATAGATAACAATAAAAATTAAAAAGGAGCCAAAAAAATTGTGTTTCACTTTTTTTGTATGATTTTAGAGCAGTTTTATGATAGAAAAAAAATGGGCGTCCGACTATGCGTGGGGTTCACTGTATGTACAAACACTGTGCATAGGTAAAAACCTTAAACAACGCGATGCAGTGGCCGAATAAGAATTATTTTAAAAAGCACTCTGTTTATTCAACACACACCCAATTATTTTTGTTTGGTATAAAAAATTAAATACACTTTTATTTGGTTATGGTTATTTTACCTCGTTAAGAGGTATTATTTTTTATTTATTATTTCCACTTATCACCGCACTATACTTACTTGGCACAAAAAAGCACAAAGGTTTGTTTTTCAAGAACTATAAACAAATAAAACGATTAAAATTGGTTTAACCGAAAAATCAATTACACTTAACTGGTCAAATTCCAAAAAGCAAGTGACAAGAAATGCATAAGAAACGAAAAAACCGCGCGCGTTCTTGCAATGTCTCTTTTGTTCTTCTCATTTGTTTTTTTCAAAAGTACCGTTTCAAAGATTATTATTTCATATATTCCATTCCAATGGATGCGTTCCGGATGCATTCCAATGGATGCTATAATTGCACCGATTGAAAAATAAAAAAAGAACGATCGGCAAGCGTTCGGGTTTCGGCAAGGGTTCGGCTGCGACGTACGAGAAGCTACGATTGCACGGATCGCTCCCATTTCGCCTTCTAAAAGACGCTATAGGGGAGTGATGACTTGGGTTGCATCTAGAATGCATTCTGGATGCTGTCCAACATTGTATCGCATTTTTACTGTGGACAAAGATGCGAGCCGGATGCATTCCGTAAAACGGACCACTCCAAAACTTCCGACTGGGATATCCAAATATGCATATGTACATATGTACGTATTTGGTCAAAAGTTCGAATCTTAAGATTAATAATTAACTTGGAAACATTTTGGCTTTGCTTACAGAATTTGTAGTAATTTTCTATTTTCTTCCATGGCGGAAATCAATTAGGACTCTTACTTCTGCTACAAAATGAAAAATACTTTTTGAAAAATAAAACCTAAGCATTTGATCCACAGAACTGACTATTGATCAAATATCATATTGATCGGAGCAGCAATTTAAGTTTTTAAAATCCAAAATAAATGTAACTTAAATTGCCTCTTTCCCCTCACCTTTTCTCGCAGCACTACCCCTCCCCATCATCAGTTTTCTTGGCTGTTGCTCTCTCGGCCGTCGCTCTTTTGGCATCCGCTCTCTGGGTTTCGCTCTCTCGGCAGGCTCCCACAAATGAAACGCAATAACTTAAAAAATCTAAATAAATTCGTTAAAAATATTTAAAAAATGTTAAAAACTTGAAAAATAAAACTTAAGCATTTGGGCCATAGAATAACTAATGATCAAAATATCATCTTGATCGGAGCAGCGGTTTAGATTTTTAAAATCGAAAAGTTAATTTTAAGTGAAGCCCCCAAATTAAGGGGGATATCGAAATTTCTTTTAGATTTCTAATTAGGCCTTTTTAAAACCTAAAATTCGGAACAATCCAAATTTCGAAATTTCAACCACTTTAGAAGTTAAGCTTAAGGCAGGCTTGCACCTTGTTGGCGCCCAAACCCTAATTAAAGCTAGAAGGAAGCGTTTCCGACCCCATAAAGTATATATATTCTTGATCAGGATCACTAGCCGAGTCGATCTAGCCATGTCCGTCTGTCCGTCTGTCTGTCCGTCTGTCTGTCCGTCTGTCTGTATGAACGCTGAGATCTCGGAAACTATAAAAGCTAGAAGATTGGCATTTTGCCTGCAGATTCTAGGAGTTCCTACGCAGCGCAAGTTTGTTTCAAAAAGGTGCCACGCCCCCTCTAACGCCCACAATCGCTTATATACGATTTTAAAAATTTCAATATTTCGGAAAAGTAAAAATGCAGTTTTATTGTGTTTATCAATACCTATCGAAATGTAGAAGAAATTTTTCAAATCGGACCATTCGTTAAAAAGTTATGCGTGTTCAAAGTTTCTATCTCCATCTCCCTCGCACACCCTTTACCTGAGTAACGGGTATCTGATTGTCGGGGCACCCGACTATAGCGTTCTCTCTTGTTTTTTTCTGGAATTTATTTCTTGGAAAGTATGGTAGGTATGGGAATAAAATTTTAGCCAGTTGTAGGGTACAGTTTATTGAAGCTACACAATTTTTTTGAGGGCGATCCAAGTGACGGGGGGAAAAACTCGTGCTCATGGCGGATTTTTTGGAATTTTAAGAAATAATCTGAAACGCAAAAAACGAATATATTCTTAATCTGTACACTTTTTCGGATCGCTGGAACTAGGATAATTGAAAAAACATGAAAAATTCAAAAATTTTGAGCTTTTGAAAAAAAAAAAACGGTTTTTTGCTCATTTTTTCGTTACTTATTATTTTTTTTAATAAACAATTTTTAATATTTTCAAAAGATCCTAGTTACAGACATGCACATACTTCTGAGGAACATGTATAAAAAATGTTATGACGATTGCTCAATTTTTGCGACTTGTACGACTTCCGCCAACTCGGAAAAAAATGGTTTCGAGAAAAACGCCTTTGAAAATTTGCACTATAATGGCAACACGGGCCTACCCTGACTCGCGCGCTTGACACCGGTCCACCAAACGGCCGATAACTTTCGTAATTCAAGATATTTCGACTTGAAATTTTAGGAGAGTAAAATTGAAACATGTATCTATCCGAAACTGCAAAAACAAAAAAAAATTGATTTGTTTGACCTCACAAGGTGCAAGCCTGCGGTAAATACATCAAATTTTGTTGCTCAGAAAAATGGATGTTGGAGCTGTTTGGGGCCACTGGGGGTACACGTCGGACCTTAGTGGGCGGATACGCCCCCAATGGTTAGGTTAGGTTGGGTTAACCCGGACGGCCCTCACGGGGCCACGCATAGGCCAATATGGCCCTTAGTTGTCCGGTTGATGCGCATGAACCTTGAGATAAGTTA
Organism: Drosophila lutescens; assembly: GCA_037075285.1. Taxonomy (NCBI): domain Eukaryota; kingdom Metazoa; phylum Arthropoda; class Insecta; order Diptera; family Drosophilidae; genus Drosophila; species Drosophila lutescens. The sequence continues at coordinate 42,679 of JBAMCF010000236.1, read as the reverse complement.
CGAGGTTTTTATGTCCATAAGGATCGAGGTGTTTTTGGCGAAGGCAAGTAGTTCTCCTGGTTCCCTGCTGGAGGCGTCTCCTAGTGATGCCAGTACTGGGGCACCGAGGTATCTTCTTCTCGCTCTTGAGAGAGCCGGGCAGTTGCAGATAAGATGTTCCAGGGTTTCGATAGCCCCCGATTCATCATATTTCCTGCAGGCGCGGCTGTTGAGTATTCCGATTCCCAATAACAGTCTGCAGTCTTTCCGTGGTAGACGAAGTACATACTGGCTGAGTTTGTCGTTGCGCTCTTTGCACATAGTTCTTGATATTCGGCCGGTCTTGGTATTCCTCCACCTGCTTTTTGCTCGCGTGTCCGCCTGTTTCTCCAGGGCGCTTTGGAGCGTTCGGAGGGAAACAGGCACGTTCTCCGTTCTGTCGTTCGCCAGCTCTACGCCCTCCTTTGCAAGGACGTCAGCTGTCTCGTTGCCATCGATGCCCTGGTGACTGGGAACCCAATAGATCCGCACTGACTTTGTCGTGCTAAGGTTGTCTAATGCCTCCCTGGAATGCCCCAATGGAATACTGTGCAAAAATTTGGCTGCTCTAGCTCCTCTAGCTGTGGTCGTATCACCTTCAAAATCGGTCTTTTCTTTTATAATCTTTAGAGATAGGGGTGGAAACGCTTCCTTCTCCCTGTTACATACATTTTCACGAATACAATATACCCTTTTACTCTACGAGTACCGGGTATAAATATAATGGTTTTATGAATGTTTTTTTATTTTTCTTACAGTAGTTTTTGCGGAAATTAAGGAAAAAAGTTATGATAAAATAAATTTGTCAGCTAAAAATAAGTAATGTTTTACATTTAAAATAAGTAGCGAAGATCAAGCTATTCCAATACAGCTGATCAACATACATATTTGGGAAATTTTTCATTTTAATTTTCACAGGCGAAGATATTCTCAATCAAATCATAATCAATCAAATCATTCCACGATCAAACCACGATTTTAGGAATACCACTCGTTGGGCTCCAATACTAATTATTAATGCCCATAATGTAAACAAAACAAGAGAGAACGCTATAGTCGGGTTGGTGTCCCGACTATCTAATACCCGTCACTCAGCTAAAGGGAGTGCGAACGCTGTACTCGGGTTGGTGTCCCGACTATCTATTGGGGCTAAAGGGAGTGCGAGGGAGATAGATATATAAACAATTTTGATTGCGTATAACTTTTTAATGAATGGTCCGATTTGAAAAATGTCTTCTACATTTCGATAGGTATTAATAAACACTATAAAATTGCGTTTATATATTTTTAAAATCTTAAAAGATGTGGCCTCCAGACACATTTGAAAATCGTTTATGGCGATTGTGGGCGTTAGGGGGGGCGTGGCACCTCGATGAAACAAACTTGCGCTGCGTAGGAAGCCCAAGAATATGTGTGTGAAATCTCAACCTTCTAGCTTTTATAGTTTCCGAAATCTCAGCGTTCATACAGACAGACGGACGGACGGACGGACGGATGGACAGACGGACAGACGGACATGGCTAGATCGACTCGGCTAGTGATCCTGATCAAGAATATATATACTTTATGGGGTCGGAAACGCTTCCTTCTCCCTGTTACATACTTTTGCACGAATACAATATACCCTTTTACTCTACGAGTAACGGGTATAACTATACAAAATGGGGTATGTTTCATTAAAGTCGGTCAAAGACTTTAGGAAAAATGGACAGGGTAAAATAATGCATACAAATTTCAATAGAAACGAAGCTTTTATCTAAATAAAAAATGTGCCCTTCAAAAAGAAGCAATTGGCAAATTAAGTTAAAATCGACTGGTGTATTTTTTGTTTTTGTTTATATTTTTGGGAAATTAAAAAATAATTTTTTTAGAGGAATTAATGCAAAAGACACGAAGTCAATTGGATTACTACAATCGGAGATGCAGATTTTTAATAAGAGGGTACTTTTTTAAAATACACGTTTTTTAGAAAACTAAAAAAAATGATAATTTAAAAAATATTTTTATTCGCCCAAATCCTAATACACGTGTTTACTTATTTTCCGAATAGTACACGTTAAGAAAGTTTCAAGCAAATCAAAAATGTGACCCAAGAAAAGGTATTCGGTTTGTAAAAGAACCGCCCATAGGTGAAATTCTCTTTCTTGAGGCGGTAGATCCAACATCTCCCCACTCTGGTATTGGTTTGTTTTTAATGCCGGGACAATCACGTTTTGGGCGCCAGATGCAACTGCAAAAACTAGTTCGATTTTTCTGGAGTCCAAAAGCGCTGTACCGTGCTTTCCCCGCCTGCGCTCTCTCGTCTTTCGCTATGCCTAGTCTCAAAACTCTCTTTGGGTTCGTACTCTGCCAACTCACTCTCCTCGTACTCTCCAAACTCTCTTCGTACTTGCTCCACTCTCTCTTTAACTGCTTTCTCCAATCTCTATTTTCCTGCTTTGCCGTTACTATGCGAACTAGTTGCGTAATTAGCAACTGGCAGGTCTCCATGCAGTTATTCCTGGCGTTATTTGTGCAAAATTATTCAACTCCTCACAATATATTTTAAAGATTTCCGAGAAGTATAAATGCAATTTTGTTGTGTATATTTATACCTATCGAAACGTAGAAGACATTTTTCAAATCGGACCATTCATTAAAAAGTTATTCGCAATTAAAAAAATGTTATATATCCATCTCCCTCGCACTCCTTTTTGCCGAATGACAAGTATTAGATAGTCGGGACAAAAACCCGACTATAGCGTTCTCTCTTGTTTGTCATAAAAATGTCCGTTATCACCATATCACTCCCCGTGGATCCGCGAATGTACTACATAGAGAATTTAAAGTGTAAAAACGATTTTGAACCTTATTTATTTTTTATCTCGATTTTTTCTAGCTTTTTTATCTTTGACGAGATGTAGCTTCTAAACTATTGACTATAGCTCACAGCTCAACGCTGTGTATAAGAAAGTTAAGGGACATTCTATTGGGTGGGCAAGAAAGTCATGTCTTTTTAGTAATCGTTTTTAATCTAATTTATTTACGACTAATCGAGCACCAGGGTCACACTTTTTAGTATCGTTTTAAAGCTTATTGTCTTAGGTACTATCGATGAAAATTTGGTAATTATTCGATAACATTTGTGGAAGCTATAGCAAATTAAACATGGAGGATCAAAGTGAGCATTTTCGGCATATTTTGCTTTTTTATTTCCGAAATGAAAAAAAAGCGGTCGAAGCTCGCGAAAAATTGTGCGAAGTGTATGGTAAAGATGCTATGAGTGATCGCCAATGTCAGCGCTGGCTTGCCAAATTCAGGCTTGGAGATTTTGACGAACAAATTCCGGCTTTGCTGGATGAAAACCGGCGTTATTCAACGCGGGAGATGTCAGAGAAGCTCAGTGCCAAGCCATTTTACGTAAACAAGCTCGATGTTTGGGTTCCGCATAACTTAAAGGAAATTCACCTAACTAAGCGTATCAATATCTGCCATTCTCTGCTGCAACGGATTAAAAACGATCCTTTTTTGAAGCGGATCATTACTGGCGACGAAAAGTGGGTTGCTTACAATAATGTCCAACGAAAAAGATCATGGAGCAAGAAAGATGAGCCAGCCCAAGCCACATCAAAGGCCGATATCCATCAGAGGAAAGTTATGCTGTCTGTTTGGTGGAATTGGAAGGGTGTAGTGCACTTTGAGCTGCTGGGACGGAATGAAACCATCAATTCAGATGTGTACAGTCGCCAGCTATCCAATTTGGCGGAACAAATTAAAGAAAAGGAGCCGGCACTAGCTAATCGCAAGGGTATAGTCTTTCACCATGACAACGCTAGGACCGACACATCTTTGGTCACTCTTCAAAAAATAACGGAGCTGAATTGGGAAGTGCTACCACATCCACCTTGTAGTCCGGACTTAGCACCTTCAGATTACCATTTGTTTCGCTCTCTTCAAAACTCTTTGAATGGTAAAAACTTTGATTCAGATGAGGCTGTCGAAAACCACTTGTCTCGATTCTTTGCTGGAAAAGACCAAAAGTTCTTCGAGCGCGGAATTATGCAGCTGCCCGAGAGATGGTCATTAGTGGTCGAACAAAACGGCCAATACATAATTGATTAATTATAAGTCCTGATATAAATAAATCATCTTTGAAAATACTGAAAAAAACGACGTGACTTTCTTGCCAACCCAATAATACAAGTTTAATAATAAATAAATAACCATTATTGTGGATATGTGAACATCTTGTTTTGTCCTTGTTTTCTATAGTATGGGATATGAAAGATAAAATGTTGAACTTTTGAAATGCTTTGATACCACAACATACAAAGAATCCGTTTACCTGTAATACCCCCAAAAAGATAGAAATTTTTAGCATTTTTCAAACTTTGAGGTCCTGTTTCTTAGAATCCTTGCGTGGAAGATCTTTTTGGAAAACGCATTTTAACGAATTCAAATTTATCCCATCCATTAAGGTAAATTTTAAATGTAACATAGTGTTATTTGTATATTTCAAGTGTTGAACTAGTATAAGTGTTGAACGCTTATTTTGCAACGGACCGTTTATTTATAACCCTTTAACTTTGAACAAATTAGAATGAAAAAACTCATATTTAAATAGAGAAATAAAGAGAATGCAACCTAGTTTCACATTTAAAATTTATACTGGGTTGCAAGAAATTCAATTATGGTTTATATGAATGTGGGGTGTGTCTGCTTTGGGAGGCAGTCATTCCACAATAAGTTTACCCTAGACAACAACCTTTTTGAGCTAACTGAGATCAACGACGACATGCAAGAACAGACGATATAAAAAAGTAAGGAAGAAAGACGAGAAGTAACAGAGATCAAAGTCGAACGACGAGAAGACGACGAGAAACAGAGGAGGATTTGAGGTCGAGCAGACGAGTACGGTCCTAAGACGTTGGCCAAAAGACGACATAGACGCGTGAAATTCAAATTTACCAGTGTTCATTTCATTATATTATACTTAACTAAATATAAACTACAAATAAACCTAAATAATTAAACAATAAATTTAAAAATCCCACATTGGGGAGCTCGCCGGGGATCAGTGAAAAAAGTGAAAAGAAAAACCGAAGAAGCGTACGAAGTGAACTTGCCAAAAAACTACGACGTAAAAGAATTAGCAACGAAAAAAACGATGTATGTAACAATTTAAAACATTAATTCGACGACTTAATATTCAATTTTTTCACCACCATGAGCTGCTTAAAAGACCACAGTGAAAATTTGCGCAAAAGCAAGAAGGAGAAAATTTTAGCCTTCCACAAAAACCTTTTTGAGAACGAGGGTGATAGAGGCAACCGCCAACGACTTCGAAATTTTTCCGGTTTCGATTTCGACGAAAGCTCGGAAAATTACTTAGCGAAGGAAAGGAATGTGCAGGAAAATCTAAACGAACGCGATCTGACATTAATTTGCAATGTGTTGAACATTGCCTACAACGTGGACGACGTCGGACTCCACATATTTCGCAATTTCCTGAAGATAAGCTTCTCGCACACAATCAAATTGATTCCTCAGACGACGAAGACGGTTATGACGATGAATTTGTAAGCGGCAGAACCACTCGAAACGCAAGTTTGTTGCAGAACAAACGCAGACAAAGCAAAGTCGATAAAACTTTGCAACGAGGTGGCATCACCAAGATTTTCTTTTTCGCGACATTAAAAATTCGATTCGCCTTCGACGGTACTTACTCAATTTCAATCGTGTCGTGGTCGAAGAGTAAGCGGCAATAATGTGCTTAAATGACGTTCAGAAGTTGATATTCACGAACAAATAGCTAAGAGGAACCGCTAAATTGTTAATGATGAGTGAGAGAGGTCTGAGCACCTGGAATGCGATTAAAATTGATCTCTTAAATGCAGGGACCGAAAATAATCATTATTTTTATTTCTTCAAACAAAACAACGCTATAGTCGGGTTGGTGTCCCGACTATCTAATACCCGTCACTTAGCTTAAGGGAGTGCGAGGGAGTGATATATACTTTACTTTATAGGGTCGGAAACGCTTCCTTCTAGCTGTTACATACTTTTGCACGAATACAATATACCCTTGTACTCTACGAGTAACGGGTATAAATATGAAATAATACTTGCAAGTATCTAAAAATTAATTTTTTTACCCTGATAACACTAGTTTACAGCCAAAATGCTCCACAGCAATTGATGGCAAATTATGTTAGCGTTGGAGACCTAGATCACGAAAATACCACTTTTTTATTCGATGGCACAGTTTTTTTTTTAAGATTTTTATATCCGTTACTCGTAGAGTAAAAGCAGTTCGACAAAGATGCACGGCAAAGTTAAGCTCTGATCTATTGACTTTTAAAATGAAACGAAAACTGGCCCAATTGGGTGGATATTTGCCGAGATTTTTGGCATTTTGAACTTTAAAAAATCTTTAAAAAAAAACTGTGCCATCGAAAAAAAAAAGTGATGCTCTAGCACTAACAGAATTTCAAAACAATTGCTGTGGGACACTCCAAGAATATTATTTTGTAAACTAGTGTAATCCTTATTACCCTCTTTTAACCTGATAAAGGTATTTATAAAAAAAACAAGAGTGAACGCTATTGTCGAGTACCTATCAGAAACTATCAGATACTCAGTTACTCAGATAATGGAAGTACAGCAAAGCAACTGCTTGCATTGCTTGAATTCCATTATTTGCTCATAACTTTTTAATGAATGGTCCGATTAAAAAAATGTAATAAGGTAAAAGTGTAATAAGGTAAGGTCAAAATACAAAACATCTTTATAGCACTATTATTCTATTGAAAAGATGATGTAAAACAATATTGTATTTCTTAGAAAATTTAGTCTTAGCTTTGCTTCTTAAATCGGTTCGCTCGTTACTGTACCCTGCTATCGTCTCCTTGTTGGTCAAGTCTTGTAGCTTGACGTCTTCTTTTGTACGCATTTTTGGGGCCTATCAAAAGCTCAAATGGAGTTGGGGCGATCGATCTAGCAAATGTGGAATTGATCGCCTGCTGAACTTTGACGACGTGCTTGTACCACTTGGTTCGGTCGTCAATGCTTAGTTTTAAGAGTCCTGAAATTATAGTGGCGTTCAATCTCTCGACTTAACCATTCACGCGTGGAAGTCCTGTGGTCGTCTTGATGGGTTTGATGTTTTCCTCGTCGCAATACGTTAGGAAGACCTGCGAAGTAAATGCAGACCCTATATCGGAAATGATGATTGCAGGGTTGCCAAATACTGCACTTTGGTTATGCAGCTTTGTGATTACGTCGTTCGAGTAAGTCGATTTAGTCGGGTACAGCCAGCAGACCTTGGTAAACGAATCTACAACGGCTAAGATGTACTTGTAGTCTTTATTGGTGGAATCTAACGGACCTAAGAAATCCACATGACATGTATGCAGAGGGACGTCTTCTTTGTCAAGTGAATGCAGTAGCCCTCCTGTTTGCCTTTCTTACGATTGCTCAGATTGCTCCGTCGTTGAGAATATCGCAAATCGCTCTGAGATGATAATCTTGCTCCTGTGTTTTTTGAATGCCTATCGAAATACTTTGGTCAGCTATTGTCATGATTGGGTAACGGCTGAGGGCGTCCACATGTTTCATACGCGTTCCACATCGATGTTCTACCTCGTAGTCGTACTCCTGCAAAAAAAAGACCCAGCGAGCGACTCGCGTGCAAAGATTTTGTTTCTCAAAAGTTTTTGTGAAGGCGTAGCAGTCGGTTATGATTTTAAAGTGAATGCCTAGCAGATATACTTTAAACTTTGTGAGTGCTTCGATAACTGCAAGAATCTCAAGCTCGTAACTTGTGTACTTTCGTTGAGCGTCGCTTGTCTTTTTGCTCATAAAGTATACCGGATGCATTTGACCGACTTCTGCAAAAGGATCGCACCAAATCCGTCAATTGAAGCGTCTGTCTGTCCTTCTGATTCGAGTTTCTGATTGTAAATGCTCAGCACCGGATTTTGCGGTCAATATCTTCTTCAATTGGCTTATTGATATTTCTTCTTTGGGGCCCAAGTGAAATTTGGTTTTGTTCTTCGTTAAATCAAGAAAGAGGCTTTGAAGTAACGGCATAATTTTGAATGAATTTAATGAAATAACATATTAAACCCAAGAAACTTTCCAGTTGCTTTAACCGTTGTGGTGATTTGAATTTGGCCACAGCATCAATCTTCTCAGGGGTTGAGACCATATTCTGAACAGGTGTCAATAACCTCCCTCAGGTTACGCAATGAGCTTTCTTTATCCATAGCCGGTATGATGACGTCATCGATGTAAGGCAGAGCGATGCCTTTGCGAGTGAGCTCACGAAAAATAAAGTTAACATGCCGCTGGAAAGCGCCAGGAGAGTTTGAAAGGCCAAAAGGCACCTTTAAAAAGTGATATTGCCCACTTTGAGTGACAAAGGATGTTTATTTTTGACTGGGCTCTGTGACAAAATCATGAAAAAATCCATTTTCAAATCGATCGTGTGGAAAATCTTGGCATCTTGGAGTCTGTCCAGCTGATCGTCGATTAAAGGGAAGGGGAAATGGACTTTAACGATTACCTTATTGATCCTGCGAAAATCGATGCAATGTCTTGAAGAGCCGTCACGTTTTTTTAACATAACCACTGGGCTGGTGAACTCGGAGTAAGACACTTCTATGACTCTAGTTTGAAGCCATTTGTCAACCTGCTCCTCTACCAAACGAGTCTTAGCAAAAAGCAAGCGCCTTGGTCTGGCAAATATCGTGGTCTCGTCTTTCAGGATAATGCGCATCTCGATTTTGGTGGTTTGCGGTTGTCTATGATTTTGCGTACTTCGTTTTTGGCAAAAATACTTGCTTGCTCATTAATATCAAGTTCGTTAGCATTATCTACGACGTCGATTTTCATCACGTTGATTAGATCATTTTGTTCTATCGGACTCGGCATTTTACGCACTTGCAAACCGTCGCGATTGAAAATAATTTCAGCATGTAAGGAGATTTCTTCGCCGACAATCATTTGGAAATCCATGCAACCGATTGGAACAACGTAAATGTCGAACTCGAACTCGTTATTGTCAATGAGAATCGTCTCTTTGAAATGTCCAAGTGGATTTATTTTGTTCGCGTCGCGCTTGCTGCCGAAACCAATTGGAGACACACGTTGTACCGTTCTACAGATCTTCACGACGCACTTTACTTTGGCGAGAACAACTTCTCTGCTTGTTAAGTTACTTTTTGTTCACATTGTTGTTTTCAGCTTTTTCGTTTACGTTACAGTTGCGCGCAATATGTCCGTATTGGTTACACCTAAAACATTTATTGCTGCGCTCTTTGTTTTTGCAATTATTGGACAGGTGTCCTTTTTCGCCACAATTATAGCAAGCAACCTCTTTTTTGAAATTCTTGTTCGGTGCTGCCACTTTCTCGCTATGAAACACATCTTCGTTTCGCTTTGGTTTCTCGCGTTTTCTCGCTCGTTCTTTGTGACGTAACATTACAGCTTCTCTTTGAACTCACTGGTATTTCTGGCACCGTATAGGATACTTTTATAAACTGAGGAATCGTCTATGCCATCAATTACGTACTGAATCAAAACCGAATCACAAATATCCCCGCAAATTGCTATATCCATTCGGTACAATACCATTCGGTAGAATACCATTCGGTACAAGTTTGAGAAACTACACTCGTCCTTTGCGCGTTTGCTTTTGCTTAACTGCTCGTGAATTTGTTCACTGCTCACAATAGTTTTGAACTCATTTAAGCAGGGACCGTAATCATTAAAAGTTAAATAATAAAAATTACTTTGTAATGATTCAAATTCAATTTTTATATATTTCTTCGAGCATAATAATTATTTTTGATAAAAAAAAATAGGACTCAAAAATAATGATTATTGATGATTTTTATTTTCTTTGCTCAAAATAAAACTCATCAGAGCCTCGCGGGCCTCCTGTAAGACTTTTCGGCAATCTGATTTTACAGGTAGAAGGAAGCGTTTCCGACCCCATAAAGTATATATATTCTTGATCAGGATCACTAGCCGAGTCGATATAGCCATGACCGTCTGTCTGTCTGTCTGTCTGTCTGTCTGTCCATATGAACGCTGAGATCTCGGGAACTACAAAAGCTAGAAGGTTGAGGTTTCCCACACATATTCTTGGGTTTCCTAAGCAGCGCAAGTTTATTTCAAAAAGGTGTCACGCTCTTCTAACGCCCACAATTGCCCACTAACGATTTTAAAATGTGTCTGGCGCCCACACCTTTAAAGATTTCCGAGAAGTATAAATGCAATTTTGTTGTGTATACTTATACCTATCGAAATGTTGAAGACATTTTTCAAATCGGACCATTCATTAAAAAGTTATGCGCAATCAAACAAATTGTATGTATCAATTTCGTTTGTGCTAACCAATAAAGCCATTATATATAAGTCTTAAGTCTCTTTTGTTGAAATTTTAGAGGTTGCAATTTGTACTTGTACACAGTAATTCTTCAACATAATGAGATCGCGAATTCTTCAGATCAAGAGGAACTAGTAATGACCATGGTAACAAATTTATTGGTTCTGGCCAACAAAGCCATGCAAGACTTCTTTAACATAATGAGATCGCGAATTCTTCAGACCAAGAGAAACCAAAAAATCGTGGTTCCTGATTAAAAAATTTCATGAATGGCTTTGTTGATTAGCACCAATAAATTTGTTACCATGGTCATTAGTGCTTCCTCTTGGTCTGAAGAATTCGCGATCTCATTATGTTGAAGAATTACTGTGTACAAGTACAAATTTCAACCTCTAAAATTTCAACAAAAGAGACCTAAGACCTTTATATTTTCGATCACCAAATAAAAGTTATTTAATGATTTTTTTTAGTAAAAGTCTTTTCATAAGAGTTACGAAGGACTTTTATTTTTCAGTCAAAAAATAACAGTTATTTTTAGACTTTTATTATAAAAGTCATGAATAAAAGTTACGGCGGACTTTTATTTTTGTTGGTCAAAAAATAACTGTTATTCTCTGACTTTTAATTTAAATGTCTGAAATAACAGTTACTTCATGACTTATAAATAAAAGGGGTTGAATAACGATTAATCGATGACTTTTAAAGTAAAACATATAACTGTTACGGTCCCTGGTTTTTATCTATGCTATTCTAGTCACATTTTCATTCGTGAAATCTGAAAGGGTATTAAAACTTCGACTTGCCGACGTTAGTTTGCGATCTAATTTTTCATATTATTATACCCTTGCAGAGGGTATTATAATTTCAGTCAAAAGTTTGCAACGCAGTGATGGAGACGTTTCCGACCCCATAAAGTATATATCTTCTTGATCAGCATCAATAGCCGAGTCCATCAAGCCATGTCCGTCTGTCCGTTTCTATCCGAACTAGTCTCCCAGTTGTAAAGCTATCGCAATTAAACTTTCCCAAAAATCTTCTTTCAGGCTGAGGTACTTGCTATTTTAACAACTCGACACTAGTAGCCTATTGTAAGTCGGCAACAAACAACCATGTACAGATAACATGGGTGCCAGGGCACAATTATATACCAGGAAAGGAAAAGGCGAATGAACTTGCACGAATGGGGGATTCACGAACACTACAAAACACAAGCCAGTAAAAGTTGGTCGGAAAAGCAGGGTCTCAGGAGATCAAACTCGAGAGCTAATAAACAAAAGTAAAAGGGATATTAGTAGGATCACGGCACTCATCACAGGCCATTGGGCCATTGGCACGCAAGCCATAAAGACGCTAATTGCAGAAGCTGCAAAGAAACAGACACACAGGAGACACCTGAGCACATGATGTGTCATTGCCCAGCACTAAGCCATATCAGGTCGAGATACTTCGGGCGTATCAGCTGGAATCATTGGGAGAAATAGGAAAGCAGAGGATAACTGCAATCCTAGGTTTTCTAAATGTTGCTGGCTGGCACTGAAGAGAACGCGGACACAACAATTTACGAGGGTGTGGATCCAAACGGAGCTCAGCTCTACTTGGAGGTCCTCAGAGAGGACCTCACCACTTCTACCTACCTACCTACCTACCTTCTTTCTATTGCAGGTAGTACATATGTCGGAACGAGCCGGATCGGACCACTATATCTTATGCCTCCCATGGGAATAATCAAAAAAATAATAGAAAAAACATTGTAACTTTGTAGAAAGTAGGTGTTTTGATTTTTGACATTGTAAAAACAACATTTTAAGTACGCATACCTGCAAGGGAATACAAACTTCGGCTGGCCAAAGCTAACTTCCTTTCTTGATTTTTTCGATTATTCCTATCGAAGCTCGCTCCCACAATCGGACGACTATATTATATCAAATATCAAAACAATACGGAAACCTTAAAAACATGTTTTGCAAGTCTATCAAAATGTTGCTTGTTATATTTCATTTGTTTGTAATTTATTTAAATAATATGTATTTTTTGTAAATCTTATTTATTTATAATTTATTTAAGTCTGAACGATCTGCAAGCTTCATTTCTTGTTTAATTAAAAAAACGTTGTACAATTTTTTTTTGTCACCGTCCTCATGATGTAAATCCGATCTGGCTCATTCGAATCTGGCTCATTCCACGTCAATGGTTACAGGCAATTTGGGGTCAAATCTCAGAAAAAATCCAAAATTTTTTTGGTTACAATATTTTTTAACCATATTTTTTTTATTTAAGGACCATTATGAGAATTCATCCAGCACTTAAGCCACGTTTGAGTTATTTTATTAGCTGGCTTGAAACTATGTTGTCTGCATAATGATTTTTAGAAAAAAATTTAATTTTTTATTTAAAAATAACAAATTTTTAAGAGATATTTTAAATTTAAAAAAATGCTGTACTCCAGAAAACTCGCGGCTTCCAACAAAACAAGAAAGAACGCTATAGTACGCTCGAATACTTCGACTATCAGATACCCGTTACTCAGCTAAAGGGAGTGCGAGGGAGATGGGGATACGCAGTTGCCAAAGCTACTGGATCCATCCAGCGGCCTTTAAATTTTTTGCTCATAGCTTTGTAATGGATTGTGCGGTTTTAAAATATATTTCTACATTTTGATAGGTATTAATAAACACAACAAAATGGCAGCGCCAGGTTGGCGTCAGAGTTGGCGTGGCGCTCGGCTGAAACAAAGTTGCGGTGCGTAGAAAGCCTAAGAATATGTGTGTTTTATCCCAACTTTCTAGCTTTTTGGTAGTTTCCGAGATCTCAGCGTTCATACAGACAGACAGGCGGACATGGCTAGATCGACTCGGCTATTGATTCTGATCATTCTGATTCTGATCCTGTTCCCTGTTACATACTTTGCAACGAATACAATATACCCTTTTACTCTACGAGTAACGGGTATACAAATTATGTACACGCGGATTGTGAAAAAAATTATCCTGTGAGTAGTTAAATAACTCCGCACAAATAATGCCGGGAATAACTGCAAGGAGACCTGCCAGTTGCTAATTACGCAACTAATTCGCGTAGTAACGGCAACGCAGGAGAAGAGAGTTTGGAGAAAGCAGTTTAAAAAAAAATGGGTGTGACGAACCCATCTAGAGGGTGTACGCCACAATCATTCCTATCCTAGCCTTAAGAGAAATACCGTGAATTATCATTATTACTGTTATGTTATTAGTGTTAAGAGAGATACCGTGAATTGAAATAAATATTAATAAGTTATATCTAAGCTCCGGGTTGGCAACGCCAACCAATATTTAGCCATGACAAGTCCAAGACCCGGGGTGGCAACGCCAACCGATATTCAGCTGAGACACCTTAAATATTAGAAATCCCGAACCAAGATACGAGTAGTAGGAAAATACTAGAAATCCCGAAAGCGGGAAAAAGGAGAAAGGGGTCACACAGCTAGGTCTCTTCTCTCTAGGTCATGTGCTCCGGCCTTTTCCTTTCGCAGGCAGAGGATCGCGGGACAGGCCAGCTTTGACGCCTGACGCGACCGTTGTCGTGTTTCTAACCGCGTGTGTTCCGACAGACCGTGTTTTTCCTTTCTTAGTCCTGTCCTAGACTAGGGCGGACTGTAGTCGTATTCCTGTTCGTAGTAAAAAATTACCGTAGTGTCACTGGACCTGAATGTGGACCCCTTCCTATTCAGTCCAATAGTTTTCTCACCTTTCCCGTAGTTTTGGGATTTGCGCGTCCCGTCCGATCTGGCATCCTAGTATCTTCCCCTCCTTCGTAGTTTTTAGGCTCGCACGTGGACACCCGTCCCGTCCGACCCGACACCCTAGTATTTTCACCTCTTCCGTAGTTTCTAGATTGGCGCGTGGACAACCGTCCCGGCCGGTCGATCGAGTCTAATCTTCTCGTCGTCTTACTACCCAACATCCGCAAAGTATTCCTCCCGGCTCGGCCTCGTCCGAAGGTCCAGCCGGGGGATTTCTCGCCTCCGACGCGAAACGCAGGACCCAACGCACGCAAAGTATCCCCCCGGCTCGGCCTCGCCCGAAGGTCCAGCCCGGTGGATTTTTCATCGCCGACGCCTGCAAGATACGCTCCCGTCTTGGCATCGCTCGAAGGTCCACCAAGGAATAGGGCTCTACACAACGAACGTTGTCCGCGCTTTCCTCGACGCAGAAAAAAATCTTCGGTGAAGACTCCCTTCAAAACTACCCGTTCACCTGGAACGAAACCCCCTGGTCCGTTGTTTCGGTGATTTACAAATTTCTTGTAAAGGACCCTTGGATCCGACTGAGATCTGTACCCCGGCCGAGAAAGTATCCTTACAACGGAGAGTTTGGAGAGTACGAGCAGAGAGAATTTACAGTGTACGAGCCCAAAGAGAGTTTGGAGAGATTGCGAGCGATGGAGAGGAGAGAGGTGTCAGAGCGAGACGGCACTAGTGAGAGCGGGAGACAGCAGGCGTAAGCAAGAAATAACAGTACAGCGCCGCACTTTGTACTTCAGTGTAGTGCCGTGCGCAGAGGGCGAAAGGTCAAACTGTAAAGCCGCGGACTTTGGACCTTGGATTGGAGAGAGAAAAGGAGAGGCCGCGGATTAGCGGGACCCGTAAGCCTATATAAGCGGGCCCAGCGCTGGAATCGGGACCAGTCATCGAGCATCAAATCGCGAGTGAACAACGTCTAGTAAAAGTCAAAGTCAAGGTTTCCGTGGGAAACCAGCCAGGAGCAAGATCGCTGCGTCAAGACGTTTGGGACCAAGCAAGTCTCCGAGTTGCGACACAAGTAGCTGAGATCCTTCAAGGCAACACACGGCTAAGTCTGCAGAACGTCAAGGTCGGCTGTAATACAGATTAGTCCGGATTCATTGGCTGTAATACCGATTAGTCCGGCTACATTGACTGTAATACCGATCAGTCTAGCTGCGTCGGCTGTGATACCGATTAGTCCAAAGTTGGCTGTAGTACCGACTCCGGCTACATTATACTATAAAAACCAGAGAATACGCTATAGTCGGGTAGGTGTCCCGGCTATCTAATACCTGTCACTCAGCTAATGGGAGTTCGAGGGACATGGATAACTTTTTAATGAATGGTCCGATTTGAAAAATGTCTTCTACATTTCGATAGGTATAAATATACACAATAAAATTGCATTTCTACATTTCGGAAATCTTTAAAGCTGTGGGCGCCAGACACATTTTAAAATCGTTACTGGGCGATTGTGGGCGTTAGAGGGAACCTTTTTGAAATAAACTTGCGCTGCGTAGGAAGTCCAAGAATATGTGTGGGAAATCTCAACCTTCTAGCTTTTGTAGTTTCCGAGATCTCAGCGTTCATACGGACAGACAGACAGACAGACAGAAGGACAGACGGACATGGCTATATCGACTTGGCTAGTGACCCTGATCAAGAATATATATACTTTATAGGGTCGGAAACGCTTCCTTCTAGCTGCTACATACTTTTGCACGAATACAATATACCCTTTTACTCTACGAGTAACGGGTTTACAATAAGTTCGTTACAATCTTCATGTTGCTTCATCAAATCTTCACGAAGTGGATAAAAAAAATGTTGTATTTTCAAGACCTACTAGTAAAGAAAAGGATTTTAGTTTAGCAACTTTGCATCAAACGACAACAGCGCAAACTATAATCGTTTTCTTTACCAGTAGGTCTTGCAATACATAAATTTTAGGATAATTTTTTTCTGGAAACCGCGCGTATTCCGGCATACACAATTGTTTACTTTTAAAAGTGTTTTTTTGTAACTTAATAAATGGTAAGCGATAAATAAAAACAAGAGAAAACGCTATAGTCGGGTGCCCCAACTATCAGATACCCTTTACTCAGCTAAAGGGAGTGCAAGGGAGATGGAGATATAAAATTTAAATCACGCATAATATTCCGATTTGAAAAATTACTTCTTAATGTCGATAGGTATTGATAAACACTACAAAACTTTTACTTTTCCGAAATCTTTAAACGTGTGGGCGCACGACATCAAGATCAAGAATACAAATACTTTATAGGGTCGGAAATGCTTCCTTCTTCTGTTACATACTTTTGCACGAATACAACATACCCTTTTACTCCACGAGTAACGGGTATAAATATAAAATTCGGGTCGTTATATTTTAATCCTCTAACTAAAGTTTTTTTTTTATTTCTCCTGAGACTTGACTCCAAATTGCCTGTCACGTTTTACGTGGAATGGTCCTTTTTTAAAAGATGTTTGATTTTCGAACATTTTAGCAGAGAGAGAAAATTTGGTGATATACAAATAATTTTTTCTGCTGAAACATACCTTCGTTCCCTGAACAGTCTCTGGGTGTTTAGCGTGGTACATGCAAAAATATTTCCGGTGACCATTTAATGCCAAAACAGTACCAACACAATTTCGTGGATTGACTTGCAACTTTCGATTTGTACACAATGATAAACGCAAAATTTCTGCAAACCACGGCAATCCTTTTTCAACTGACATGTGTCCAAATAATAATGTTTTGGATTTCCTGTATGGCCAAACCGCTTTATGAAAGTATGGAACAAGTTTATTCCGACTTTGGAAATCGGTTATAAGAAGTAATGTCCTGCATCCTGGTTTTAATAGGCGAACCATTCCATTATATTTTTCAGCTCTCAATTCGTATAATTTCATTTCCGGGATCAGATTGTTATGACGGTGGTCTGAAATTTAGTAAAAATATTATTTTAAAAAGCAGACTGTTATAAAATGTGAACTTTTTATGTATAACAAGAGAGAACGCTATAGGCGGGTTGGTGTCCCGACTATCTTATACCCGTCGCTCAGCTAAAGGGAGTGCGAGGGAGATGGATATATAAAATTACAGACAGACAGACAGACAGACAGACAGACAGACAGACAGACAGACAGACAGACAGACAGACAGACAGACAGACAGACAGACAGACAGACAGACAGACAGACAGACAGACAGACAGACAGACAGACAGACAGACAGACAGACAGACAGACAGACAGACAGACAGACAGACAGACAGACAGACAGACAGACAGACAGACAGACAGACAGACAGACAGACAGACAGACAGACAGACAGACAGACAGACAGACAGACAGACAGACAGACAGACAGACAGACAGACAGACAGACAGACAGACAGACAGACCATGTCCGTCTGTCCGTCTGTCCGTCTGTCCGTCTGTCCGTCTGTCCGTCTGTCCGTCTGTCCGTCTGTCTGTCTGTCCGTCTGTCTGTCTGTCCGTATGAACGCTGAGATCTCGGAAACTATAAAAACTAAGATTGGCATTTTGCATGCAGATTCTAGGAGTTCCTACGCAGCGCAAGTTTGTTTTAAAAAAAGTGCCACGCCCCCTCTAACGCCCACAATCGCTTATATACGATTTTAAAAATTTAAATATTTTTTTTATTGTGTTTATCAATACCTATCGAAATGTAGAAGAAATTTTTCAAATCTGGCCATTCGTTAAAAAGTTATGCGTGATCAAAGTTTCTATCTCCATCTCCCTCGCACTGCCTTTACCTGAGTAACGGGTATCTGATAGTCGGGGCACCCGACTATAACGTTCTCTCTTGTTAAACCAAATATGGTATTACAATTGTATCAAAATGTTTTAAACTGAATTATAATGATATGAAAACTGGATTTTTGAGAAGACGAAAAGATATTTTGTCTTGTTAATAATACTAGGTGCTAAAAACCTAATTAATCAGGGGTGTCACAGAAACCGGCGACGGATTTGGGGCGGTTGGTTTGGAAACCAACCCATAAAAACCGTAGGTGTACAGAAACTGTAGAGTTTTCTAGGAGTTTCGGAGTAAATTTGCTCTGATTTTAGGAACATTTTCTTCAAGGCCTACTATTCGGTTGGTTTAAAATCTTACTTTCAAACGGTTTCTGGGACACCGAGATTTGCTTTTGGGGGGAAATTTGGTTGGAAGGGATATTATGTAAAACTTATTTTAAGATAACCTTATCCCTGATTACCATGCAGTTTGCAGAAAAATGTGTGCCTGCTTCTTCTGCGTATTAATCAAAACAGCAACAAGAAAGTCGTCTTATACAAGGGTGTCACAGAAACCGGCGACAGATTTGGGGACGGTTGGTTTAAAAACCAACCGACCAAAACCGTAGGTGTCACAGAAATTCGAGAGATTTCGTTTTTTCGGAAAATTTACCGAAAAACGACCAGGGCTGGATGCATACACTAAATAATCGAATTTTATTTGACTTATTTTGACTATTTTCCAATAAGTTTTAAACTTAATTTATGTTTTTCTTGCCAAATTACAAAAAGAACACCTGTTTAAAGCGCACATTGTACACAATAAAAGAAGAAAATTTAAAATTTGAATTACCCGCCAGGCTACATATTGCAGCCCTGAACAGGTGTTTTCAGCGGCTGCGTTGGTTTATTTACATTTGTAAGTTGGCAAGAATTTTAAAAGCGAACCAAAATGCCATCTTCACGAACTCTTGCTCTAGAGTACTTGCGAAGACATAAACTGCGAGAGGCTAGGATGCGGAGGAGAATCCTTAGAAGTGGTAAACCATGGGGATTTAACTCATTGGCCAGGTCCTTCCAAGCAGTGGCCACAAGAGCGCGGCCGCCCTAAGTAAATCCTTTGGCAATGTCGATATTTTCGCGAATGAATCGCAAGAATATGGCATCTTGTGTTGCTGAATTACGTTTACTTTTGGAAATTAGCAACGTTTATTAGTTTAAATTAACTATAAACAACAATTGATTAGTTTTTCTAAATAATTCGTTAACACAACATTTCGATAACTACTCCGAAATTTGGTATTTTAAAGTTCGAGCTAATTGGTAACACTGTCAGGTTGGACGGTTTGCTGACGGTTTTTTTTTTCAGCTAATTTTTTCGAGAGGTTTTATAAAAAGCTTATTTTAAATATAACCCGACGTAAATATAAAAATTGTAGTATACAGATAGTTCATAAAATTCATTAGAGTTGTCTTATATAAAGTTATATTTTTGACAAACATTTGTAAGTTGCTTAATTTTATCAAAACGTCCGGCAAAGTACGGGGGATTTAGAAACCGTAAAAAATTACGTCTGTGACACCGAGATTTGCTATTCGGGGGAAATTTGATTGCAATGGTTTTCTGTGACACCGCCGATAATAATTTTGAGATATATGGAAACCGATAAGCTGGCCAAATATAACTTCATAATTAGCTTTTGGGTGAAAAAAAATTGTTACAATAAAAATTGTTACAATAAATTGTGGATAAAAATTGAATTTGTCATCCCAGCCCTAGTAGGGAGTCCGAGTTACTTGTCAAAGTTAGCTCTCACATTGATGCTCGAGAAAGCTAAAATGCCTTACCAGGGATTATCTGTCCAATAAATGTTAGCTAGCACTCGAGAAACCGGTCCTTAGTCCAGTTCCTTGTCTATCGAATACCCGTTATTCAGCTTAAGGGGGTACAAGGAAAATGGAGAGATGCCAGCAGCGAAACTACTGCTTGCACGCGCGCATCCTTATGGCCATTCAATTATTTACACATTTTTATACCCGTTACTCGTAGAGTAAAAGGGTATATTGTATTCGTGCAAAAGTATGTAACAGGGAGAAGGAAGCGTTTCCGACCCCATAAAGTATATATATTCTTGATCAGGATCACTAGCCGAGTCGATCTAGCCATGTCTGTCTGTCCGTCTGTCTGTCTGTCCGTCTGTCTGTCTGTCTGTATGAACGCTGAGATCTCGGAAACTATAAAAGCTAGTAGATTGGCATTTTGCATGCAGATTCTAGGAGTTCCTACGCAGCGCAAGTTTGTTTCAAAAAGGTGCCACGCCCCCTCTAACGCCCACAATCGCTTATATACGATTTTAAAAATTTCAATATTTCGGAAAAGTAAAAATGCAGTTTTATTGTGTTTATCAATACCTATCGAAAATACCTATCAAATCGGACCATTCGTTAAAAAGTTATGCGTGTTCAAAGTTTCTATCTCCATCTCCCTCGCACTCCCTTTACCTGAGTAACGGGTATCTGATTGTCGGGGCACCCGACTATAGCGTTCTCTCTTGTTTTTTGTTTATATTTGTTTATTTATTTATTGAATCTTCTCTTCAATGAGACTAACAATAAGTATATCAAATCTTACGAATATAACTTGACTTACAGTCATGTTGACCGAATTTTGACTAATGGGCCCTAATATTTATTGCTGAGCTAGCAGATCGTTTCGATGCAAACGAGTTCTGTTCGAAGCCCGTGTTAGGTTTCTTGCGAGATTATTTGGGTACAGTGTAAGCGTGTTACGGTAGGCCGCTATCTGCTTTGATATTTCATCATTAACCGGTGGTATGCCCAGATCCCTGTTGATGTTTTCGTTCCGAAGATACCATGGTGCCCCAGTGATTGTTCGCCGGATTTTTGATTGTTAGCTCAGTATGATGTCAACGTTGCTGTTGCTCGCGTTCCCCCAAAGCTGGGAGCCGTAAGTCCAAATGGGCTTAACGGTGGAGTTGTAGAGAAGAACTTTAAAGTTAGCGGGGCACGATTGTCTATTAAGAAGAAACGTTATATGTTCATTAATTTTGATTCGCCAGTTCTTAACTACCACCAAATGATCAGCTAGTTGAGCTGTTGGTCTAGCTGGGCATCTCGAGCGGCTCAGGATTGCGGTGTCGTTAGCATATGTGGACGTAGTCAGAAAATGTACGGAGGCAGCGTCATTTTTGTCAAACGCGACTCACACGTATTCATTCTATTTATAGAGTGCCGTTACTTTACTTCTTTTTTTTTTCCTCTCGCTCACTTGCTCTCTCGCTCTCAGCACTCCGCGCTGCCGAAAAGTCAAAATTTAATTTTTGTCTCATATGTCGATTCTTGAATTATGTTGCCGAAAAGGCACACTATAAGGCACATTGCGCATAAGATTTCAAAGCGGGCGCATTGCGTTAGTTGGTGGCCTGCAAATTGTGCGATCAAGGTTCGAGTCAGCTCTGAAGCGAAAGATTTTTTTAGCTGTTTTTTTTAAATATTTATTTTACTTTGTTTTTTTCTTCTATTTTTGTTTGTTTTTTAAATTTGTTTTGTAGTTTTTTTTGTTTGCTTTTTACTATTGTTTGAGCTTTTGTTTGTTTTCAATTTTTTTTTTATTATTTTTTTTGTTTTCTAGATTTGTTTTGTATTATTTTTTGTTTGCTTTTTAATTTTTTAGTGGCTTTTTTAAATTTGTTTTGTAGTTTTTTTTTTAAACATTTTTTTTTGTATTTTTGTTGTTTTTTAAATTTTTTATTTTTTATTGAAGTATACAATTTATATTCAATTCAGGGACCCAAAATAATAATAATTTTATTTTTTAAACGATAAAGAAACCACACTACCCCTAAAAAACTAATAATTTACGCCAAAATAAATCAATCTATTAATGGTCTCTACCTTTCTTTCAATTTTATATATTTATATTGAATAAACAATGTTTAAAAAAAAAATTTAAAAAAAAAATAAAAGGTTGCGTTCAGTCGGCGTTGAACTCGGTCCGACACGATCCGCAGTCGAGCGACTACACCCCTAGACCACAGGTTCTTATAACGACGCGGCAGTCAGATGCGACTTTGAGCCTATTTCGCAGCAGACCAAACGAAATTATACACTAACACAACCAAAGAATCTAACACGGACAACGCACACTAAGAAGATTGTAAATCCACTTTCTGAATCCACACCAAAAATTTTGCCGGACATTCAGTTGTATGTATATTTTCGATGTTCGAAGGCTGTACGAATTTCTGATGTTATCCGGTTGACTTGCTCGATGGTTCCGTGGCTTTCTCCAAACCCGAATTGATGTGCCGGGAATAAGTTTTGTTCTCTTAAATGTGGTGTTATGCTCACGCAGGCATTTTTCCAGTAATTTGGACCGGCACGATAGTAAGATTATTGGCCTGTACGATGAGGGAATTGTGTGGTCTTTTCCAGGCTTCGGTATCATTATAACCACAGACTTTTTCCATTTTTTGGGGTAGTAGCCAAGTTTTGTTATCCCGTTTAATAGCTTGCATATAATATCCACTGCGCAGTTTGGAAGTTCAATTATCATTTTTGGGGTTATTAGGTCGCCCCCTAGAGCCTTTTTCGGTATTAGTTGCTTCCTAATGAGATTAGCAATTTCAGGTGCTTGAAGCAAAATCGGGTTAATTGCAATTTCAGAGCCAAGCGGCGGTAGTTGAAAAGAGTTTGTGGCGGCGTTGAGTGAAATACATTTCGTATGTGTAAAGCAAATGTTTCGGCTCTGTCTTCGTCTCTGCGGACCCAAGTACGCGAGGAGTTTCTAATCGGAGTGACTGGTTCTATCGGAGAGCTTAAATTTGGGTGAGCTCTCCACAAAGAATGCTTTGTGGAGGTCGGCGACAGTTTCTCGATGTACCTGCGCTGCGCAAGGTCTTCTTCTTGCTTGAAGGATTTGGTGAGTCTGCAGGTGGCTTCATTAAAAAGTTGCTTCGAATGGGGCGATCTGCAGGATTGCCAAGCGCGTCGTAGGCGTCGTTGGCCAATATGTGGGGCGACATAGTAGAGTTTGTTGCTGAAAGTTATGATTGCTTTATAAAGTTTTCTTCCCGTGCATATTTTGCTTGTTGAAACTGACTCTTCAGCTCTTTATAGACCGGGCAGCCTCAGTACTTTGCGGTATGGTTTTCTCCACAGTTAGCGCATTTCTTCATCTTTGAGTCTTCTGTGCTTGCAGGGCAAGGTTCGGAGGTGTGGAAGCCGCCACAAGCTACTTAGACTGATCGAAGCCCGCAGTTGTTTCTGGTGTGTCCATACTCTTGGCAGTTTGTGCATTGCAGCGGACCATTTCGCTTATGCGGTTCTTCAACAGTAATCCTTTTATGCAACAGGAATTGCAGTTTGTAGATCGGGTGCACTTCATTTTTCTTCAAGGCTCTGCTTTCTGGCTCCAGTTCGACCTTAAAGAGTGGTTGCGGCTTTTTATTTCTGTTGATAATATTAATACTATTTTTGGTGAAAAATCCTTTTTCTTTCAGTGCCTCTATTATCTCATTGGTGGATACGTCTATGCCCTTTAGCACTACTTGCAAGGTATTTGATCATCAGTTTTAACTTGAAGCTTTGCTTCAGAGGAGTAACATAAAAGTTGTCATTCCCGACCAGCGCAACAATTTTCTTTACTAGGGCGTTTGAGTTGGGGGGCTTAGCCTTCTAGCTTCGTATTGATTTATTTTCAATATCCGACAACAGGGCTAATCTGTTGTTACTAGATGCCCCCGGTTTTTATAATAACTTTGAACTAGTTTTGTTTGATTACTTTTGCTCTCATAGAAGGACGGCAGTCCACGTAGTTCAAGTAAGCATTAAATGTTTTTCATACTAATCTGAAACGGGTTCCACTTTTCATCGTTCAATTACACCCAAACGTGCATTTTTATGAGAACAAATTTTACAAATTAAAAGTTGAGGGATCTCAAGGGCGCGAGTCTGTAGCTTTAGTCGTTTATAAACTATAAGCCATCAAAATCTAGCTTTTTTTTAATGATTTCCCGCCAAACTAGCTGGTTTTTCCAAAACATGTAGAACAAACGTTTTTCATATCCTACTGCGTAACACAGTAAAATTTAGTTCAGGATCCTAAAACCACGATTTGATGAATACCCACAAACAAAGGGACAAATTATTTCATTTTGGGAAGAAGAATAAAATCTCGTTTTTGGTATAACTTTTGCGCATTTTTAGTAAGAATACAACAAGCATATTGCTTGGGGCTACCGGCCCAACAGCTCCAATAAATAACTTGGAAACATTTTGGCTTTGCTTACAGAATTTGTAGTAATTTTCTATTTTCTTCCATGGCGGAAATTAATTTTTGAAAAATAAAACTTAAGTATTTGATCCACAGAACTGACTATTGATCGAAAATCATATAGATCGGAGCAGCAGTTTAAGTTTTTAAAATCCAAAACAAATTTTAACTTAAATTGCCTCTTTCCCCTCCCCTTTCCTCACAGAACTACCCCTCCCCATCACCAGTTTTATTGGCTGCTGCTCTCTCGGTCGTCGCTCTCTTAGCATCCGCTCTCTGAGTTTCGCTCTCTCGTCAGGCTCCCACAAACTGCAAGGCAATAACTTAGAAAATGTAAATAAATTCGTTAAAAATACTTTAAAAAATGTTAAAAACTTGAAAAATAAAACTTCAACATTTTAATTAGGCCTCTTCAAAACCTAAAATTCGGCAAAATCCAAATTTCGAATTTCCACGTACTTTAGAAGTTAAGCATTAAATAATAGAATTCTTTTCCTTAAAATATGGATGCTGCACCTGTTTGTGGCCACTGGCGGGACATGTCGGATTTTAGTGGGCGCCTACGCCCCCAATGGAATACTGTGCAACAATTTGGCTGCTCTAGCTCTTACGGTTTGGGCTATGGTCGTATCCCCTTTGTTAAGACTCATCGATTTACATAATATAAGTATTATCGCAATTACGAAGGTCGAACAAAGAATCATATATCATAACACTTGCTGCCGATACTGCAATTATACAGCTCGACCGTCAGTATGCTTAACAGTCATCAATCTGCCGACGCAGCGAAAATAGCTGACTCCACAATTCGGAAATAGAGCAATAACTCAGCACTGCATATAGCACTTTGACCCACTGCGAGTTATGAAGAATAGCTGTAATTTAATTTCCCCTTTCTACATATGTTTGTTAACGTAAACACTTTTGTACCTATAAATACCGTTAAGTTTGTTCAATAAAATCAGTCTCAATCTCAGAATACCACTGACTGTTACTCATCTACCATCGCAATCAACAGAGGCTGTCGCTTTAGTCTTCAGATCCTCATCTTGCGCACCATTCTCCGCCGTCCACCTAGTTCCAAGTGCTGGGTGCGACACCTAATCAGTAGACACTTTATGTGCTGTATACTACCCAACCCCCCGATACACAATTCCTGTGACCAGGCGAAGTATCGCCACTCACGCTAAGGATAACGTATTAACACCCTTAAAAATCGGTCTTTCATTTTATAATCTTTAGAGATAAGGAATATAAGGAATCTGAATATTTTAATTTTTTTTAAATATTATCAATGCGATTTTGTTTTTAAAACACAAAAATCGGTTAGAAAATTTCCTAAATCTGTTGTGGAAATGTAAATGAAGTATTTTTTTAGCAAAAGGATATTAGTATTATCATGAATTCGAATTTAAGCGAATCCCACTCCCTTAGTCAGCTGCAATGCTCACACACGCATATATCTAGTGGTTATGTGTGTCAAATACGCATTTTTTTGCTTATAAATATTTGGTGCGTGTGTGTATACGAACCGAAATTATTTTTTTTTTTTTGGTTTTTACAAATCCACAGTTTGTCAATCTCTCAGCGTTTGAACACTAATAAATAGAATCGTCTTAGCTTATCGGGTTTTCGGGTTTAAGAAAAAAAAATTTTTTAAGGAAAACTTCTAGTGTAAAACCGTTACCAAAATCTAAAGCTGATCGGAGCACCATGATTTTGCAGATAGTAAAATCTGTTAAAGTACCGACCCAGAATTTATGTATATACATAAGAATTCCTTGAAATCAGCTTAAAGGGATTTCTATAACTCCACCGATAATGTAAAATGTAACGTTTAGCAAAAAAGTGGCGCCAAAGAGGAGATTCTGTTTTGTGGCTGTGGAATTTTCCCTTTGCACGGTCACACTTTGCACGACTTAATACAGAGAGAGATTACAAAGAAGAACATGTATAAATAGGGGACTTGGTGAAGGAGGCTGAATTTCTAAAACGTTTAAGTGCAGTTACTTGCGGGTTTGCCACAAGATTATGAACAGCACATTTTTAAACTATTTTGACAACATTTATGACAAAGAAATAGCAAAAGAAAGAATTGAAAAATAAAACAAATTAAAACCAATAATGTAAAATGTAACGTTTATCAAAAAAGTGGCGCAAAAGAGGAGATTCTGTTTTGTGGCTGTGGAATTTTCCCTTTGCACGGTCACACTTTGCACGACTTAATACAGAGAGAGATTACAAAGAAGAACATGTATAAATTGGGGACTTGGTGAAGGAGGCTGAATGTCTAAAAAGTTTAAGTGCAGTTACTTGCGGGTATGCCATAAGATTATGAACAGCACATTTTTAAACTATTTTGACAACATTTATAACAGAGAAATAGCAAAAGAAGAATTGAAAAATAAAACAAATCAAACAAGTAACTTTGGGGTCATTTATTGTTCTAAATTGTAGCGCACACAATTATTTTACGAAATTATCTGATTTTTTTTAGGTTTTTTTTGTAAATTGGTTCTGGATAAATTTTGCTACTGACCGATTTTTATAGGGTCAAAATTTATATTGATTTATATATATTATAGGGTCGAATACGCTTCCTTCTACCTATGACTTACTTTTACTCTACAAGTAACGAATATAACAAGAACTTTTAAGACAAAGCTGCTAAATGCTTTCGACAATTCCTATTCTACCTATTCTAGAATGTAAAGAAGACTTAATTACTATCTTTCTATTTCGAAATGGGACTAGCTAATGGAGCTGCAAAACTATCGATAGTGACTAAAGTTGACTGCTTGACTGCATTTCAGTCGACTGTTTTGGATATTATCCACTAATCGTTTTTTAGAGCTAAACCTTTTTAATGGAAACTATGCTTATTTTCCTATATTTTTTTTGGATCGAATATCAGGACAGAACTATTTAAATGTACCGTAAATTGTTCGACGATTCCCCAAATGGCATAACATCTTTCATAAGTTGGAACGGATATCAGCACAGAACTATTTAAGTGTACCGTAAATTGTCTGAGGCTGACGAAAATCCTGCAACTGAAACACGAGGGTGCCGGCTGGGTATGGTTACTGCATTTCCCCGAGCAGGGTACAGCAAGGTCGCTTGCCCTGACCGAGGTAATGCAGTGCAGGCTAAGGCGACTCAAGGGGTTGACTTGAATCAGTGGCCATGGCTGGAGGTGCCTGTATGCATAAAAAAACTAACTATTATAAGCGGCGAGAAGGAAAAAACCAGAGCTGGGATGTTAGCCCAAACATCGATGTGAATTACGACTGCTTCCACGGGGAGGAGCAATCCTCTCTGCGTATCGCCAGCTGTCGAATCCGTTTGATGACAGGAGCAGGTCATCTCAGCGGCAATGCTACTGCCATGACATCTCAGGCAAAGACTCGGACTCGGAGAGCGTGCTACACGAAGCCGCTTGCCTGAACCAGGTTTCACCTCACCGCGTAGGAAAGGGCCGAAGAGTACAAGCGAGGGGATGAAGGCTAAGGCGCAATGCAAGGCAGCCCTGAAGATCAGGAGCCGGCTCCAGGACAAAGCAACCAGAAGCAAGCAGAAAAGCTAGCCTTCCTAGAGCAAAGAATTGGGGACGGTAAGCTGCACTTCGCAAGCAATCCCGAACATGTGTAGGAGATGCTTGCCAACGCTCACACGAGAGTGCCGCCAAGGACATTCTGGTGAGCAAGCGGAAACGAGGGCCCAAGGACCCCACCTAAAGAAGCAAGGAATCCCAACAGAAAGGCAAAGGTCAGAGACCTGATCGTGGCACTCATCGACAGAGGCGCGTTGGGAGATCGTCAATACGCAACATAGGGGGCCAAGCTATGGGTAGGGAATTAATCCCATTCACACCGAAGGCGAAAGTACTCTTCTCCCACGACGACAAAGGAGCACACATCCTGCAGACAGGCGAGGTGGAGAAGGACCTAGGTCTGGAAAATTTCGTGGAAACCGCTTAGGACATTGTGCTCGACGATTCGGAGGACGAAGAGGACGGTGACCTGAAGGTGCTGCAGCTCATTATTTATAAAAGCAGACTCGCATCGGCGGAACACCTGATTGCCTCGCTCACTGTCGTGGACAGACTGAGGTCCTCAAACTACAATCACTGTACACGCAGTACACGTAGTGACAAAGCGCACCAGAAGGGTGTGCGAAGGCGGCTACTATATATACACGAAGAAATTAAAATCTGCTGTGATAGTCTGATCATAACGAGTGATACACACATCGAATGGTATTGCAAATCTAAAAGGACTGCTTACCAAAACTTTAGCAATTTCAATTGGTTTGGTACATTTGAAAAATTTGGTGCTGATGGGGATGCTGCGGGTCCATAAGCCATTTCATTCGCTTTTTATACCCGTTACTCGTAGAGTAAAAGGGTATATTGTATTCGTGCAAAAGTATGTAACAGGGAGAAGGAAGCGTTTCCGACCCCATAAAGTATATATATTCTTGATCAGGATCACTAGCCGAGTCGATCTAGCCATGTCCGTCTGTCCGTCTGTCTGTCCGTCTGTCTGTCTGTCCGTCTGTCCGTCTGTCCGTCTGTCCGTCTGTCCGTCTGTCCGTCTGTCCGTCTGTCTGTCTGTATGAACGCTGAGATCTCGGAAACTATAAAAGCTAGAAGGTTGAGATTTCACACACATATTCTTGGGCTTCCTACGCAGCGCAAGTTTGTTTCATCGAGGTGCCACGCCCCCCTAACGCCCACAATCGCCATAAACGATTTTCAAATGTGTCTGGAGGCCACATCTTTTAAGATTTTAAAAATATATAAACGCCATTTTATAGTGTTTATTAATACCTATCGAAATGTAGAAGACATTTTTCAAATCGGACCATTCATTAAAAAGTTATACGCAATCAAAATTGTTTATATATCTATCTCCCTCGCACTCCCTTTAGCCCCAATAGATAGTCGGGACACCAACCCGAGTACAGCGTTCGCACTCCCTTTAGCTGAGTGACGGGTATTAGATAGTCGGGACACCAACCCGACTATAGCGTTCTCTCTTGTTTTTTATCATATGCTATCATATGCTATATTTTTGTCATATGCTAAGATCCGAAACTCCGCTCAACATTATACGCAACATTAGATTTTGGGGGTCTTTTCAAATTACAAATTGTTGTCTGCATGTTTGTCAGTTTGTATAAATCCCTCTTTGATATTAGGGTCTTGGGGTCTTCATTGGTATATTAAGAAGCTCGAGATAGAAAACTTTTGTTCTACCACTTTTGGATAAGCCCGCAAGTTTAGCGAGAAATCCCAACAAAAACAAGAAAGAACGCTATAGTCGGGTGCCCTTACTATCAGATACCCGGTACTCAGCTAAAGGGAGTGCGAGGGTGATAGAGATATAAAACTTTGATCGCGCATAACTTTTTAACGAATTAAAGATTTTAAAGGTTTATAGTTTGTTGAGCCAACGATGTTTTTCGTGGCTATAAAATTATAATTAATTATAATCAAAATACCGGATTTACATATACATATATTTATTAAGCAAGTATACGGTGCTATTTAAAACAATTGAATTGACAATGTTAGTTGCGCCTGTCAAAAAGCGAAAACGACTACTGTGGCCCCGTTAAAAGTCCAGGGTTATCAACAGGCACTCTTTCCAACAGTCCACCAAAGTGTGGCGATCAAGGAGGAATGAATTTCCAGTCAATTCTATCCGCAAGACAAAACTCCTATACAGATTTTTGATGCTCAGAGCTCAACAATAAACAGCGCCAAGAAAGTCAGTTATATTGTCAGACCAAATACAACTTAACTTCCCTCGAGTGCTGATGAAACGTTTTAGAGCTGCAAAAAATGTAGAAGTTGACAGATCCTAAACAAGCTCTATGTGGACCGCCTTCGTAGCAAAGCAAATGAATATGCAAACATAGCACTTAAGGTGCTGGCTGTTTCTGCCACCAGGCTTGTAGGAAAAAGGACCGCAGTAATACACTCCAGATATCGCAATCGCCTTGAATGCCTTCACACGTCCCTTTAACCATAAAAAAACTGTTGTCAAATCTGACCAACAGTAATATTTAGCTGCAAATAAATCCATCTTGACCAACTCATTCATAAGCTGTGCCAAAAGGAGAGCTCAGCTCATCTCAAGTTTCGTTTCAAGGGGGCCACTTGGTATTTGCTCCAGTTATTCCTGCCGTTATTCGTGCGGAGTTATTTAACTCCTTACATTCTCCCTTTTCTTCGGATGCACTGTGGGGAAAAAGTGCGTTTTTTGGCATAAAGGCAAAAATTAAAAGTTACTAATTTAAAAACAAATATTTTTTTTTTAAACTAAAATATTGAAACTTGTTAGAACAATTAAAAAAAAAAATTTCTCGAAATCGATAACATGTTGTAGCCGATCAAAGTCTATCGATTAACTAGCTCATCTCGAAGAAAACAGCGCGCTAATTTTACCCCAAAGTTTCCCAACGATCTGCAAAGTGTTTAGAGAGAACGCTATAGTCGGGTTGGTGTCCCGACTATCTAATACCCGTCACTCAGCTAAAGGGAGTGCGAACGCTGTACTCGGATTGGTGTCCCGACTATCTAATAAACGTAACTCAGCTAAAGGGAGTGCGAACGCTGTGCTCGGGTTGGTGTTTCGACTATCTAATAATCGTAACTCAGCTAAAGGGAGTGCGAGGGACATAGACATATAAACAATTTTGATTGCGAAAGACTTTTTAATGAATGGTCCGATTTGAAAAATGTCTTCTACATTTCGATAGGTATAAATATACACAACAAAATTGCATTTATACTTATCGGAAATCTTTAAAGGTGTGGGCGCCAGACACATTTTAAAATCGTTAGTGGGCGATTGTGGGCGTTAGAAATATACTTGCGCTGCGTAGGAAGCCCAAGAATATGTGTGGGAAATCTCAACCTTCTAGCTTTTGTAGTTTCCGAGATCTCAGCGTTCATACGGACAGACAGACAGACGGCTATATCGACTCGGCTAGTGACCCTGATCAAGAATATATATACTTTATAGGGTCGGAAACGCTTCCTTCTAGCTGTTACATACTTTTGCAGGAATACAATATACCCTTTTACTCTACGAGTAACGGGTATAAATATGGAAAATTTACGTCAAGGTATGTTAAAATACTTCTCAAAAGAAATTGTGCGTAACTGTTTGCATTGTCCAGTTATTTAATGTATTGTGTATGTATTTTTTAGCGGAAAACTAACAAACGAGTTTGTGTTCTGTTAACCTTTAGTGAAAAATCTACGCTGATCGACGCAAGGTTGTTACATAAGTGTATTAACGAACTAGTAACGAAACAAGGTTATCATTGCTTTTTGCCCGTTTTTTCCCCTTTAAAAAAAACGCCACCTAATTTTTAACTTTCTGGATATTTCTTCAGAGACTTACGGTGGAGGATAATAACAATTTTTATTTAATAACTATCATATCCTATCTAATATTTGTGTTCTAAATAAATATGTTTTCTATTAATAAAAAAATATTCTAAACATTTTTAGGGGTTTGACCATAATGGGGAGGGTGTGGGTGGTTGGCTGTGGGTGGTGTTTTTACAACCGTAAGGTTTTTCAAAAAATGGAAAAAACCGAAATGCGCATAAGCCGTATATATTATAATTTTCAAGACCATATCTTTAAAACTAGAGTTTTTGGCAAAAAAAATGACTTTTTTCCCACTGTGGGATGACGAAAGCAAGCTCAATCCTCCTCTGCGGCTGTTCTTGAGTCTTGCTCTCTTCTTCTTGCTCTAGTCCCACCCTCAGATGTTAACCCTATAGACGTAAGACTTCTCGTTGTTCCTCTCCGGCTGTTATCCTTTGTATCCTTGTAGCCAAAATAAAAACAAAAACATGTTGCGATTTAAAAAAAAATTGAAACATTGCCACCACAAAAACAATTTTTTTTAAAATATTAATATATGCGCCATATTGTTAGTTACAATCGGTTTTTGTTTAAAAGGTGGAGCCATTTTTAGATTTTTAAATATCGAATTTTTTTAACAAGGCCTCAGCTTTTTTCTATGCAAGCCCGTCGCAACGAGTAAGGGTACTCTCTCACTCTTATCTTATCAAATTTGTCAAACGACATTAAATTGAGTCCGAACCTTTTGGAACCCAGATCGCGTTTGCCTTATGAAAGTTCATATTTCCATGGTAATGCTTTGGCACGAAGTACAAGTCCAGTAAAATTGTCTGTGTTTCCCACCATATCTCCAACTCTACCGTTATGACCGCCACCACCACATTTAACATGTGAGAAGTTATCACACAGCCAGCACATCAAG
Source organism: Drosophila lutescens (assembly GCA_037075285.1). Taxonomy (NCBI): domain Eukaryota; kingdom Metazoa; phylum Arthropoda; class Insecta; order Diptera; family Drosophilidae; genus Drosophila; species Drosophila lutescens. Next base: position 10,156 of record JBAMCF010000236.1, on the reverse strand, counting down.
TAGTTATCACCAGAGATGGTGCCGCTAAATTCGCATTTCTTGACGCAGCAAAGAGGTATGTCCAAAAAAGTGAGGCGCAAAGAGGAGACAGCGGGAGAACGTGATATGCAGGCGATGTTCCGAGCTCGATTTCGTACTCGAGAAATGCTAGTTTTGTAACGGAAAGCTGCAACGCTGAGCCGTAGAGAGCGTTGTGGGTGAGGCCATGGTGGAACTATACAAGGTGGTCTCGTCAGCTCTGCCGAGGACGTTATTTTTCTGAGAGACAAGCGCTAGAAAGAGATAGAAATAGTATTTCATTCGCACGACTGGCACAAATAACGTCCTCAAAAGAGGGCAGCTCTCTCCCACCTTGTATAGTTCCACCATGGGTGAGGCGATAAAGCCAACCAACAACAACACTATTAAGTTTGACAACTTGCTGAGGCACTTTTTTAATTTGTTAAAATATAACAACAAAATAACTGTCCTTTTAAAAGTTCGCGTTTCACAGTGAAGCGGCGTATCGAAAGTGATAAGAAAATCCAAGTTGGGATATAGATAGACTTATTTCAACGATAGCCGAAAAGTTTTAGGGAGCGATTAAATAACACGTCCGTCTTCAGCGAAAGTAAAGATGTATAGTCTGCCACTTAAGTCGATACACCAGTCGATTTTAACTTAATTTGCAAATTGCTCCTTTATTGAAGGACATTCAAAAAAACTGAGTATGCCATGTTGTTCGTTTCACTTTTGTTAACAAAAATAAAAAAAAACTTTTCCATTTAATTTACGTACAAAATAAGGGAAAACTAAAAAAAATCGACATTTTGGCTCCAGAAAAGTCATGATACAGCTATGGGCTGGCGCTCCTCTCAGATCTCATTTTTATATGGACATTTTTTTAAAAATGTTATTTTTTTATGGTTTTTTCTTGTCTTAAAGTACATGAAAAACAAGAGAGAACGCTATAGTCGGGTTGGTGTCCCGACTATCTAATACCCGTCACTCAGCTAAAGGGAGTGCGAACGCTGTACTCGGGTTGGTGTCCCGACTATCTATTGGGGCTAAAGGGAGTGCGAGGGAGATAGATATATAAACAATTTTGATTGCGTATAACTTTTTAATGAATGGTCCGATTTGAAAAATGTCTTCTACATTTCGATAGGTATTAATAAACACTATAAAATTGCGTTTATATATTTTTAAAATCTTAAAAGATGTGGCCTCCAGACACATTTGAAAATCGTTTATGGCGACTGTGGGCGTTAGGGGGGGCGTGGCACCTCGATGAAACAAACTTGCGCTGCGTAGGAAGCCCAAGAATATGTGTGTGAAATCTCAACCTTCTAGCTTTTATAGTTTCCGAAATCTCAGCGTTCATACAGACAGACGGACGGACGGACGGACGGATGGACAGACGGACAGACGGACAGACGGACATGGCTAGATCGACTCGGCTAGTGATCCTGATCAAGAATATATATACTTTATGGGGTCGGAAACGCTTCCTTCTCCCTGTTACATACTTTTGCACGAATACAATATACCCTTTTACTCTACGAGTAACGGGTATAACTATACAAAATGGGGTATGTTTCATTAAAGTCGGTCAAAGACATTAGGAAAAATGGACAGGGTAAAATAATGCATACAAATTTCAATAGAAACGAAGCTTTTATCTAAATAAAAAATGTGCCCTTCAAAAAGAAGCAATTGGCAAATTAAGTTAAAATCGACTGGTGTATTTTTTGTTTTTGTTTATATTTTTGGGAAATTAAAAAATAATTTTTTTAGAGGAATTAATGCAAAAGACACGAAGTCAATTGGATTACTACAATCGGAGATGCAGATTTTTAATAAGAGGGTACTTTTTTAAAATACACGTTTTTTAGAAAACTAAAAAAAATGATAATTTAAAAAATATTTTTATTCGCCCAAATCCTAATACACGTGTTTACTTATTTTCCGAATAGTACACGTTAAGAAAGTTTCAAGCAAATCAAAAATGTGACCCAAGAAAAGGTATTCGGTTTGTAAAAGAACCGCCCATAGGTGAAATTCTCTTTCTTGAGGCGGTAGATCCAACATCTCCCCACTCTGGTATTGGTTTGTTTTTAATGCCGGGACAATCACGTTTTGGGCGCCAGATGCAACTGCAAAAACTAGTTCGATTTTTCTGGAGTCCAATAGCGCTGTACCGTGCTTTCCCCGCCTGCGCTCTCTCGTCTTTCGCTATGCCTAGTCTCAAAACTCTCTTTGGGTTCGTACTCTGCCAACTCACTCTCCTCGTACTCTCCAAACTCTCTTCGTACTTGCTCCACTCTCTCTTTAACTGCTTTCTCCAATCTCTATTTTCCTGCTTTGCCGTTACTATGCGAACTAGTTGCGTAATTAGCAACTGGCAGGTCTCCATGCAGTTATTCCTGGCGTTATTTGTGCAAAATTATTCAACTCCTCACAATATATTTTAAAGATTTCCGAGAAGTATAAATGCAATTTTGTTGTGTATATTTATACCTATCGAAACGTAGAAGACATTTTTCAAATCGGACCATTCATTAAAAAGTTATTCGCAATTAAAAAAATGTTATATATCCATCTCCCTCGCACTCCTTTTTGCCGAATGACAAGTATTAGATAGTCGGGACAAAAACCCGACTATAGCGTTCTCTCTTGTTTGTCATAAAAATGTCCGTTATCACCATATCACTCCCCGTGGATCCGCGAATGTACTACATAGAGAATTTAAAGTGTAAAAACGATTTTGAACCTTATTTATTTTTTATCTCGATTTTTTCTAGCTTTTTTATCTTTGACGAGATGTAGCTTCTAAACTATTGACTATAGCTCACAGCTCAACGCTGTGTATAAGAAAGTTAAGGGACATTCTATTGGGTGGGCAAGAAAGTCATGTCGTTTTTTTTAGTAATCGTTTTTAATCTAATTTATTTACGACTAATCGAGCACCAGGGTCACACTTTTTAGTATCGTTTTAAAGCTTATTGTCTTAGGTACTATCGATGAAAATTTGGTAGCAAATTAAACATGGAGGATCAAAGTGAGCATTTTCGGCATATTTTGCTTTTTTATTTCCGAAAAGAAAAAAAAAGCGGTCGAAGCTCGCGAAAAATTTTGCGAAGTGTTTGGTAAAGATGCCATGAGTGATCGCCAATGTCAGCGCTGGTTTGCGAAATTCAGGCTTGGAGATTTTGGAGTTAAAGACGCCCCACAGGCTTTGCTGGAGGAAAACCGGCGTTATTCAACGCGGGTGATGTCAGAGAAGCTCAGTGTGTCGCATACAACGGTTGAAAACCATTTGAAGAAACTTGGCTACGTAAACAAGCTCGATGTTTGGGTTCCGCATAACTTAAAGGAAATTCACCTAACTAAGCGTATCAATATCTGCCATTCTCTGCTGCAACGGATTAAAAACGATCCTTTTTTGAAGCGGATCATTACTGGCGACGAAAAGTGGGTTGTTTACAATAATGTCCAACGAAAAAGATCATGGAGCAAGAAAGATGAGCCAGCCCAAGCCACATCAAAGGCCGATATCCATCAGAGGAAAGTTATGCTGTCTGTTTGGTGGAATTGGAAGGGTGTAGTGCACTTTGAGCTGCTGGAACGGAATGAAACCATCAATTCAGATGTGTACTGTCGCCAGCTATCCAATTTGGCGGAAAAAATGAAAGAAAAGGAGGCGGCACTAGCTAATCGCAAGGGTATAGTCTTTCACCATGACAACGCTAGGCCCCACACATCTTTGGTCACTCGGCAAAAATTAACGGAGCTGAATTGGGAAGTGCTACCACATCCACCTTATAGTCCGGACCTAGCACCTTCAGATTACCATTTGTTTCGCTCTCTTCAAAACTCTTTTAATGGTAAAAATTTTGATTCAGATGAGGCTGTCGAAAACCACTTGCCTCGATTCTTTGCTGGAAAAGACCAAAAGTTCTTCGAGCGCGGAATTATGCAGCTGCCCGAGAGATGGTCATTAGTGGTCGAACAAAACGGCCAATACATAATTGATTAATTATAAGTCCTGATATAAATAAATCATCTTTGAAAATATTGAAAAAAAACGACATGACTTTCTTTGTTGCCCGTTCGAAGGTTCTCGAAAGAACGTCCTGAACACTCTATTACTTTGCAAACTCTACGTTGCAACCACAATTGCGCCACACTCGGCTAAGGTGGGTTCCCACCTAGCCACGCTCTTGAAACCCTTAAACGGTCTAAGAAGGTCACACTTCTTTTTCTCAATACTTTATTTAAAACAAGAGAGAACGTTATAGTCGGGTGCCCCGACTATCAGATACCCGTTACTCAGGTAAAGGGAGTGCGACGGAGATGCAGATAGAAACTTTGGTCACGCATAACTTTTTAACGAATGGTACGATTTGAAAAATTCTTCTACATTTCGATAGGTATTGATAAACACAATAAAACTGCATTTTTATTTTTCGAAATATTTAAATTTTTAAAATCGTATATAAGCGATTGTGGGCGTTAGAGGGGGCGTGGCACCTTCTTGAAACAAACTTGCGCTGCGTAGGAACTCCAAGGATCTTCATGCCAAATACCAATCCTCTAGCTTTTATAGTTTCCGAGATCTCAGCGTTCATACGGACAGACAGACGGACAGACGGACATGGCTATATCGACTCGGCTAGTGACCCTGATCAAGAATATATATACTTTATAGGGTCGGAAACGCTTCCTTCTAGCTGTTACATACTTTTGCACGAATACAATATACCGTTTTACTCTACGAGTAACGGGTATAATGACAGGTTTCTCTCAGTTATATTTAACATTGATTTGTATTATTACTAATTCTCTCGACACGGCTATCCTGATTATCACACGTCCTCGTGTGCATGGGTTAACATTGGATTGGCATCACATGTTGCTAATCTGAAACAATTTGAAGTTACTCATTAACTTAAATCATGACTTTTTTTTTTTTTAATTCCCTCAATACACCTTTTGTGTCTTCAAATGACAGTTTGGCAGGATAACTCTTTCTTATTAGAAGCTTGTACTCTTCTGCGCAAACCCGACCATTTGGCTTACAATTTATCACAACACAGTGCAGGCTCTTGCCGCCACTTGCGACGATATGCACCTTTAGTGCCACAATCTCTCATTAGATCAAACTTAGCCTCTGTGTGTGATGTCCTGTGCACCCCTCTTAGGTGACAGATATCCTCTCATCTTCTGCGTCTATTTCAACGCCATCACTCTCTTTGAGCAAATCAGATGCAACTCGATTATCTGGTAGTTTTCGCAAGCTCTGCGGATACTTGTATGTTCTTTTACTAGTCAATGATTTCAACAGGTAACAATCACCTTCCAACAATTCTGTTACAACAACGGTCCCTTGAACTTGGGATCCAATTTCGTTTGATGCCGTTTCTCACTTCTTACCAAGACATGATCGCCAATTCCATGTTTCACAACTTTTGCCTTATTTTTATCAACTCTACTCTTGTCATATTTTGCATTCTTATCCATATTCTCTTTAGCTTCTGCCCTAGCTTCCTTACAATCTATCTTAGGTTCAGATATTATGGGTAACATGCCCAAAGGTCTTGCCTGCTTTCCTATTAGTAACTCTAAGGGGCTGAAATTAGTCACCCGATTACTAGTACAGTTCATAGCTAATTGGATGTCCATCAATGCATCCTGCCAAGAGCGTTCGCTTGTCTCATCTGCTGTCAACATTCCTTTCAACGTGCTCATCACGCGCTCCACTTGACCGTTTGCCCCTGTTGCAATTAAATGTAACTGAATTTTTTTGATGAACAAAAATCACGGAATCGACCACGGGCAAAGCTCCTACCTTGATCTGCAATGATACGGCTAGGAACCCCAAAAAGTGATATACCTGCCTTTACTGCGTTGATACAATTTTCCGTGTCCAAATTCAGTGTGTGATATATTTAAACATACTTGGTGAATGCGTATATTTATACTATGATATACTCCTTTAAGTCATTTTTGCCGCTCAGCTTCCCACTAATATCAATATGTACGGTATGCCAGGGAATTTCTACCTTGGGAATGGGGTGCAGTAACATTTGTACTTTGCCTGTTGAGGGTTTGGAGAGCTTACAGGTTATACAGTTTTCCACAAACTTTCTGACGTACTTCGACATACTTTCAAACCAATATTGTTCATAGACCTTGTTTAGAGTTTTCTGCCATCCAAGATGCATTATAGCCTCGTGTACATGATTAATTACCGACCACCTAAAAGCTCTCGGAATCACTGGTAAACAACGAGTCTTGCCGCTTCTCTGAATTTTGCGATACAACAATCCGGCTCTTACTTCGTAAGTTTTAGTTCTGTCAACTTGCATCTCACCTCCATTTATTTGTGTCATGATATCAACTATACCTAAGTCCCTCTGCTGTTCAGCGATTAGCCAATTATCCGTTATCGCTGCCAAGTCAACGCGAACCTCAACTACTTTGTTTATAGTTTTCGGGACATCTGGAATAGGATTTCGGGATAGGCAGTCTACGTTTGCCATTTGAGTTCCCTTTCTATATTCTACGCTAAAATCGAATGCCTGCAAGAACGCCCACCATCGGTGTACTCGTGGTGTCAGTTCAGCCTTTGTGCGACTCGCTTTTAAGGAATTGCAGTCAGTATGGACGACGAACTTTCTACCATGCAGATAATGTCGAAAATGTTTGACAGCATTATACACGGCTAAAGTCTCTAGTTCATATGAATGATATTTTGATTCTGAAGCCGATGTACTCTTACTGAAATACTCGATCACCCTACATGTGCCGTCAATTCTGTGAAGGAGCATTGCACCTTAGCAATCCGCGCTGGCGTCTGTATGCATCTCGATCGGAAGCTCAGGGTTGAATATGGTCAGCACCGGGTCACTTGTCAACACGTCAATAATCTTTTTACGCATTCGTTCATGATTTTCCTTCCAAGCAAATCCATTTACCTTAGAAGTTAACTGATACAATGGTTTCATCTGTTCAGAGAATCGTGGAACAAACTTTCTGAAATATGAAGCCAAACCTATAAATTGTCTTAACTGCGTGGCAGTAGTTGGTTGACTTAATGCTGATTGAGCTTCTATTTTTCTAGGATTGGGTTTAATTTCGCCATCTTTAATATAAAACCCGAGACACTCTATTCCTGTCTTAAAGAATGTGCACTTCTTTATATTGAATGAAAACCCGGCATCTGACAAGGCTTTAAGGACAACTTTCAATCTTGTAAAAGCTTCTTCTTTGGAGTTTGCGACTATTAACACATCATCAATATAGACAATTGCATACGAGTATGCGGTCTTTGAAATACTGACGAAGCGTTTTTCAAACCGAATGGCATAGCAAGGAACTCATATTAGCCTTCTGCAGTCACGAAAGCTGTCTTCTCGATGGAATCAGTGTGAATCGGTATCTGATCAAATCCGCTGGCCATGTTCAAACTGCTAAAGTATTTACTACCACGTAATCTATCTATCTGATCTGCTATTAATGGCAATGGATATTTATCAGACACCGTATTCGCATTTAATTCGCGAAAATCAATGCATAGTCTATCACTGCCATCTTTCTTTTTAACTAAAAGCATCGGACTAGCGAATGGAGAGCTACTTGGGCGGATGACATTGCTTTCAATCATTTGTTGAATTTTGTCCCTGACTATTAGTTTTTCTTCTGCACTTAGTCTATACGGACGTCTTTGTACAGTCTTATGTTCATCAATTAGACGAATTTCTAATTCTGCTGTAGTTATACGCCTGTGTGGCATGCCAGTTATAAATCGATCTGAGAATTCATTTAAAATATTTCTTAATATTATCTTATCATTGTCAGCTAATTCCACATTATCGTTAAGCAGATTTTCTAGGATACTTATCGAAGTTTCCTTACTCACTACATTGATAATTTGATTCATATACATTGTTAATTTGTTAGCATCAATCATGACACCAAAACCTAGCTGCAATATTTCTCGACCAATTATAATATCGTACTGAAGGTAATTATCCTTTATTACATGAAATAGGACTTCTACATTAAATTCGGAAATATTTACAGTTGCCAATACTTGTAAGTTGCTTTTAACCTATTCCTCTTAGCACTACCGTATTATAAATCCTTTTTCCAGCCAGCTTGTTGCAAAGTTTCTCCTTGACCAAAGAGCATTAGGCACCCGAATCGAAGAAGAAGATAAAACTCTCACCCATTTGCTTCATAATACTAGTTGGCTCCAACACTGCACACATGTCGACTCGCTTCTCGTTGTTGAAGCATCGGACTAGCGAATGGAGAGCTACTTGGGCGGATGACATTGCTTTCAATCATTTGTTGAATTTTGTCCCTGACTATTAGTTTTTCTTCTGCACTTAGTCTATACGGACGTCTTTGTACAGTCTTATGTTCATCAATTAGACGAATTTCTAATTCTGCTGTAGTTATACGCCTGTGTGGCATGCCAGTTATAAATCGATCTGAGAATTCATTTAAAATATTTCTTAATATTATCTTATCATTGTCAGCTAATTCCACATTATCGTTAAGCAGATTTTCTAGGATACTTATCGAAGTTTCCTTACTCACTACATTGATAATTTGATTCATATACATTGTTAATTTGTTAGCATCAATCATGACACCAAAACCTAGCTGCAATATTTCTCGACCAATTATAATATCGTACTGAAGGTAATTATCCTTTATTACATGAAATAGGACTTCTACATTAAATTCGGAAATATTTACAGTTGCCAATACTTGTAAGTTGCTTTTAACCTATTCCTCTTAGCACTACCGTATTATAAATCCTTTTTCCAGCCAGCTTGTTGCAAAGTTTCTCCTTGACCAAAGAGCATTAGGCACCCGAATCGAAGAAGAAGATAAAACTCTCACCCATTTGCTTCATAATACTAGTTGGCTCCAACACTGCACACATGTCGACTCGCTTCTCGTTGTTGAAGTTGTTCGCCGATGTCGTTCCCTTCATACATACAGATGCAATGTGACCAGGATTGCCACACTTGAAGCGAGTAACTGCTGACCTCTCTCGTCCAGCCAAAGGTTTTCCAGCATGATGATTTGGTTTTGCGACGTTTCTTTCTTCTTTCTTCTTCTTGCGGGACTCAAACGCTTTATGTCCTATCTTGCCGCAATAATGACATTTGATTTGCGCATGCGCCTTAAACTTCTTCCTGTCCGGTCCTTGATCCAATCCAGAGTAGTCGCTCAATTTGTTGAATGCAAACGCCTTTAAGAGCTGCTGCAGTTCATTCCGAGTTTTTATGTTTGTAGTGAAAACGGAACTTTGCAGCCTGGGCTCGATTTGGGACGTGTGGGCCAAAACTATTGAAACAGCTATCTCCTCTTGGCTCATTCATTTCCACTTCGTCAGCAGTGATGTCACCAGCCTGCTGCCATATACTGACAAGGACTTGTTTGCACTCGGCCGTCCGTTGAGAATGTTGAGCAATACGGCAGACGGTGGCTCGATGCCTTCATAGCGGTGTAAAAACAAATCCTTAAATTCCAGCCACGACATTCCAGCGAAGCAAATTTGCGACAGCCATTGCGAAGAGCGATTTGCTAAGCGCCATGTCTAGTACTCCGCCTTCCAGTGGACGCTCGGATAAGATCATATCCACGGTTTTACACCTCGCTGCGGCATCGACTCCAGCCGCATCAGGATTAAACATTGGCAATGTGACCGAAATATTTTGCTAGGAAGTTTCGGTTTTGTGTCTCTAAAATCGCCAGCAACTCACTGTCAGAATGTTCTTGTGGCGATGGGGATCCCACTTCTGATGTCGGAGACAGGGGTCTCTTAGCCGCTTCGCGAGTTGATTTGTCCATCATGACTTAACTTCCGCTTGGGTTTTCTTAGTAAGACGCGCAGCGAGTTGCAATTGTTCGTGTTGCCCGTTCGAAGGTTCTCGAAAGAATGTCCTGAACACTCTATTACTTTGCACAACTCTACGTTGCAACCACAATTGCGCCACACTCGGCTAAGGTGGGTTCCCACCTAGCCACCCTCTTGAAACCCTTAAACGGTCTAAGAAGGTCACACTTCCTTTTCTCAATACTTTTTTTAAAATTACAGGTTTCTCTCAGTTATATTTAACATTGATTCGTATTATTACTAATTCTCACGACA
>JBAMCF010000235.1:0-93120 GCA_037075285.1 Drosophila lutescens | reverse complement strand
AGAGATTTTGAAATTGTACTTGAAGTTTGAAGTTTAGTGTAAGTTAGTTTAGGACGAAGGCGGGTGCACAATAAAGTTCTCTCTCGCTCTCTGCGAATTCGCCCCGTCTTCGTCAACTGTCGTTAAGTTAGGCTCTAAGAACTTTGTTAAAATATAGTCGTACATTCGTTGAAATTGATTTAGATCGACCACACGCATTATTTTTCTCGTCTTCGCTTTCGCAGTTGCCCAATAAATAATTATAACCACCAGTTTTCGTTTCGTTGTCGATTCGGTGTTGGAAAAACTATTCCAAATTTTCATGGCGCTCCCGGGTGGATTTATAATTAATTGAAGGCAACAAATTAGTGACAGTGACAGTGACGCAGTGAAAAGTGATAGCAAACTTCATTTGCATATACAATTAATAAAAATACACAAAATCGTGTATTCTGTTGCCCGCGGCGAGTTCGGTGAAATACAATTAAATAAATAGCTCCCTAAACTTAACGTGCCGGTCGCGAAATACCTGGATTTTAACCCCACGAACAACTGCCACAATAGGAATGCCCTGCGATTGTTCTATGTGTGAAAGGAAAGTGGCAGCTGGATTAAAAGACCCCAACGCAGAGCCGGAGGTATTTTTGCAAAAATTGAAAGCTAGAGTTTGTTAACAAAACAATTTATTTGTTTCTTGTCTTGTGCTGAAAAATTGCACCTCGCTTTCAATTCTTGGCACAGACGTATCGATATAGTAGAGCTAGTTGTGCATGCATTAATTATAATAAAAAGAAAAATTGCAAATTTACACACACATACAGAAAAAATAAATAAAATTTATATCATCTTTATTATACATATATACACATACAAACATACATACACATTACATAACCCATTTGAACCGCCCTTGGATGCAACATCTAATTTGTGTTTTCTTACGAAAATTATTGCAATCACTGTCGCCCCCCACTACATTGTGTTAAAACTCGAAAAATTAATAGTTGGAAAATTCATCCCAGCCGCTATACATAACCAATACATAAGCCCTCATATACAAGCAGCTGCAGCGGTGAATTTTTTCGTTTTCGCTTTCGCTTGTCCGCCGCTAGTAACGTTGTTATTGTTGTAGGATTTTGGTTTGGCGCGCTGACGATTAGCTGACCGTTAAGTGACGCGCTACCCTGCATTCGGTCGGGTATACTGATTTGCCGTCAACACTATTAATTTGATACTACGTGGTTTGATTTAATTAAATATTTTCGTCGCTTTTGTTGTGAATAATACAACATTTGGTAACAACATTTTTCGAACAAATTTAATAATTATAGACAAAATTATTATTAACTCTCGTTGTTTTGTTTCGAAATTTATTTTCATTACCGTTCTAATTTGAATTATATATTTTTTAATATTAAATTTATTCAATTTAATAAATTGTTGCTGGATATAATTTATTCTACATATAATTATTTATATATAATTTTTTCGTGGCCAATATATATATATACAAATTAATTTAAAAATGAGTCCAGATAAGCCAAAAAGTATTCTTGCTGACCTTAAACACAAGCTCCAAAAACCATTAAGTAGCATCCGCCGATTAAATACTCGGCTAGAAGCCGGCCAGATTCCGATTCTGGAAGAAGAATTAAATTGTAGGCTAGAAAATGTAAATGATGCAATTAAAAGGGCAAATCTATTACAAGAACAGATAGAAGATTTAGATGATGGCGATGAGTTTGGAGAAGAGTTGGAAGAGCTTTCAATAATAACCAAGGCAAAAATATTGTCGCTTCTCTCGGCCTTGAAGGCAGCTAGCGAAACCAAAACACTTGGGTCAGCCTCTGTAGCCCCAACTCGAGCTCGACTTCCGAATTTGGCATTGCCGAAATTCAGCGGCAAATACTCGGAGTTTAAAAATTTCATTAGCCTTTTCGAAACTCTCGTTCATAAAGACGATAACATTCCAGTTATTGAAAAATTCAATCACTTAATCTCTTGTCTTTCTGGTGAAGCTTTGGGGACTATTAAGGCCTACCAAGTCACAGAGATCAATTATTAGAAAGCTTTGGTCAGTTTGAAAAAAGTGTATGATAACGAATGTTTAATTTTTATGAATAATATTTCAACATTGTCTTCCGAAAATATCTCAACAGTCAGCGTCGTCTCTAAGAAATCTTATCGATACCGTGTCATCGATATACGGTTCTTTGTTATCGATAGGAGACGATACCAAGATTTCAAATGCAATGTTGATCTATCTCGTCTTGAACAGAGTCGACCCAGTGACCAAACAAAAATGGGAAGAACAGTTAGATTATGAAAAATTACCTCTTTGGTCCGATTTTGAAAAAATGTTAAATCGCAGATATCAGCATTTATCTGCTGAAGAATCGACGAAACCAAAGCAAGATAAAGTTACGTCGAGCAAGCCACACAATCGTAGCTCATTTACTTGTTCTTCGTCCAACAGTAAGTCCCAGCAAGGTTGTAGCTATTGCAATGCGGACGACCATATCCTAGCGAACTGTGGTCCGTTTGGTCGTCTTTCCGTTATGCAAAGGTTTGACTTTGTAAAATCTGCTTCATTATGCATCAATTGTATGCGAAAGGGTCACACTGTCTCGAAATGCAAATCTAACAAATGTCGAGTTTGTGGACGCTCGCATCACGTTTTACTGCATAGATATACAGTTTCCGAGAACAGTTTAGCGTTGCCACCACCCCAAGAGATTCTTACTCCTCCTTTAAATCAAGATCAGCCTTCCACGTCACATGTTATGCATGCGACATCATCGGACAGGGTGATTTTGGCCACGTCGATCGTAAGTGTACGAACAAAAAACGGTGAATATATTTTGGCCCGAGCACTTCTTGACTCTGGGTCCCAAACAAACTTTATAACAGAGGACCTTGCTCACCGCTTACAGATCCGTAAAGAGGAGTCGTGTATCAACTTACTTGGTATTGGCGAGTCCAATTCTCAAGTTAAGAAAAAGGTACATACAGTGGTGAAGTCGCGTATAAATGGTAGTGAGTTCTCATTCGATTTTTGGATTTTAAAATCAATATCAGGATACCATCCTGACCAGTCTGTTAATATCAATGACTGGAAAATTCCAAAGAACCTACCTTTAGCGGACCCATATTCTACAAGCCACAAAGAATAGATTTGTTAATAGGAGCAGAATCTTTTTTCGAATTATTAGCTGTTGGACAAATTAGACAAGGTCCCGACTTTCCAACTTTGCAGAAAACCCTCCTAGGATGGGTTGTATCAGGAAGATATAAGGCATCTTCCCCTACAGAAGTTGTGCAATGTTTTAGTTGTAGTGAAGAGCTGTTAGTATCTATTGACAGCACACTGCAGAAGTCTTGGTCACTGGAAGAAATGCCATCTCTAAAGAAAATTCTGACACCTGAGCAAAAGTTATGTGAAGAACACTACCGGAAGACTACTCAGGTTTTGCCATCAGGTCGGTTTGAAGTAAGGCTGCCGTTTAAATCTGATCCAAATTGGATAGGCAACTCGTTTGAAGTTGCAAAACGGCAGTTTTTGTCGCTTGAAAGAAGGTTATCTCGAGACCCTGACATGGAGAAAATGTATTTAGAGTTCATGGAAGAGTACCATTCTTTAGGTCATATGTCTCCTACAGATAAAATTTCTTCTGCTCCACTTTATGTTATTCGACACCAATGCGTTCTGAGACCCCAAAGTACGTTAACCAAATTACGTGTCGTTTTCGATGCTTCTTGTAAATAGTGAACTCAGATCTCTCTAAATGATATTTTGATGGTTGGGCCGACAAGCCAAGACGAGTTGTACTCAACGCTACTTCGCCGATGTAAAGAAAATGTATCGCCAAGTGATGGTAAATAAAGCGAATAGGCACTTTCAACTTATAGTGTGGAGAAGAGACCCCTGTGAGACCTTGAGATTATATAAGCTCAACACCGTAACATATGGGACTGGACCAGCCCCATTTCTGGCGATTCGTTGCTTAAAAAGGTCTGCCAAAATTTCTTTTCCTAGAGCTGCTGAAGTTATTGGATCCGACTTTTATGTCGATGACATGTTAACTGGTGCTGCATGCGTAGAGGAGTTAAAGATTATTAAGTCTGAAGTGTCTCAGGTTCTTCAAACTGCAGGTTTTGAATTGACAAAGTGGTTTTCAAACTCACCTGACGTCACCGCATCTGAGAGCACAGCCAAATCCATACCCATCTCGGACTCAGAGTCTACTAAGGCGTTAGGAATATCGTGGTTGCCCAACGAAGATGCCTTTAAGTTCCAAATTGACAATGCTGTCATGGGTCTCCGAGCGACAAAGCGGAACATACTATCGGTGACATCGAAGCTGATTGACCCACTCGGCTTATTAAGTCCAATTGTAATCAGAGGAAAGATCCTATTGCAGGAACTCTGGCTCAATAAGTTAGATTGGGATGAGTCGATTCCAATGCATTTGGAAACAGAATGGAATATGATAAAAAATACACTGTCTAATTTAGAAGAAATATCAATTCCTCGGTTTGTGCATACCGATCCGATGTCACCGGTTCAATTACATGCCTTTGCCGACGCATCCTTAAGAGCTTATGGAGCTTGCGTCTACATTTGTAGCAAAACTGCAGAAGGTTATAAAGTATCATTGTTGACGTCAAAGTCAAAAGTAGCGCCGCTCAAGACTATGACTCTTCCAAGACTTGAGTTATGTGCCGCTCACCTTGTCGCAGATCTCTGTCACAGAATCAAGCCCCTATTAAAGGTACCTATCGAACAAATTGTTTATTGGTCGGATTCTGAAGTTACGCTTCATTGGATCCGGTCTCATCCGTCTTCGTTGTCCACATTTGTATCGAATAGAGTTGCGGAGATTCAAGAGCGGTCAGGTGAAGCTACATGGCGGCATGTCCCCACGAAACAGAACCCAGCAGATATCGTATCAAGAGGTTGTGACGTCGACGAAATCATACAGTCGATATGGTTTACCGGACCAGCGTATCTAACGGAAGGAGAAGAAAACTGGCCCCAAAATGCACACTTTGACCTAGATGAACAAGTCCTACTGCAAGAATCGAGGAAGACTGCGGTCGGGCTGACCGCTGCTGTACAAAATTCGGACTTGGTAGATGTCATCGAGGGATTTTCGTCACACCTTAAACTGCTTAGGGTATTCGTTTATATGTTCCGCTTCATTAGAAAATGCAAAGACAAAAGTAAAGTATTTGAAAAAACTTGGTCACCCACTGAATATAATGAAGCCTTTTTAAAAATTGTCGAGGTATTACAAAAACACGAGTATCACGAAGAAAGGGAAAAAGTCCGTAAAGGCTCCAGAGTTGGCCCAAGTCTTCAGCGATTGAATCCATTCATTCATGAAGACAAGGGGACTTGGTGTCACTTTTCGTTGTTGCGAGTTGGGGGGCGACTAGCTAACGCTCCTATATCATACGATGCCAAGTTTCCATTGTTGTTGACGAAACGCTCCCAATTTGTACAGAGCTATGTCCGGCATCTGCACCATTCTAATTTTCATGTTGGTCCACGAGCACTTGTGAGTCTCCTTCGACAGCGAATTTGGATCGTAAACGCTCAGGAGGTCTGCAGTCAGACAGTTCGATCATGTATTCGCTGCTTCAAGTGCAAGCCTCGACTGATGACACAAATTATGGGAAATTTACCCGCAGATCGTCTCCGTGCTCTCCGCCCATTTGCTATATGTGGCGTTGATTTTTGTGGCCCTGTCTATACAACACTGAAAATTCGTGGTAGGCCTCCGTATAAGTCCTACATTGCGCTCTTTGTTTGTTTCGCGTCCAAGGCGGTTCATCTAGAAGTTGTTTCAGATTTAACCACAGATTCCTTTTTATTGGCTTTTCAAAGGTTCGTTGGGCGCCGAGGATGTCCCCAAGTCGTCCATTGCGACAACGGGACGAACTTCGTCGGAGCCAGTCGCCACTTCCAGGCCCTTCGAGAGCGGATCGAGGAGGAAGCCGACGCGATACGCGAATTCGCATCAAGAAGCGGATGCGAGTTTGCATTCATTGTCTCGTCAGTCAGGCAAATGTTCTGGCGGCGATGGTCCCGGGAATCTGTCCTGGGCCTACAAATTCGGGGCAAGTGGCACCAAGAGCAGCCGAACATCAGCGAGGGAGATCTCGTCGTCGTGGCCGAGGACAACCTTCCGCCCCAACAATGGCTCCTGGGGAGAATCATCGCCAGGCACGCAGGGGAGGACGGCATGGTCAGGGTCGTCGACGTTAGGACGGGCGCAGGAGGCGTTTTTCGGCGGGCCATCCATAAATTGGCGCCGCTTCCCATTTGTTGAAGCCTGAAGCGTTCAACGGGGCCGGTGTTGGGAGATTTTGAAATTGTACTTGAAGTTTGAAGTTTAGTGTAAGTTAGTTTAGGACGAAGGCGGGTGCACAATAAAGTTCTCTCTCGCTCTCTGCGAATTCGCCCCGTCTTCGTCAACTGTCGTTAAGTTAGGCTCTAAGAACTTTGTTAAAATATAGTCGTACATTCGTTGAAATTGATTTAGATCGACCACACGCATTATTTTTCTCGTCTTCGCTTTCGCAGTTGCCCACCAGTTTTCGTTTCGTTATCGATTCGGTGTTGGAAAAACTATTCCAAATTTTCAGTTACTGTTAAACAGGTACTTCCACTGCTATTAACTGTCTCTTTTTATACCCGTTACTCGTAGAGTAAAAGGGTATATTGTATTCGTGCAAAAGTATGTAACAACTAGAAGGAAGCAATTCCGACCCTATAAAGTAAATATATTCTTGATCGGGGTCACTAGCTGAATCGATATAGCCATGTCCGTGTGTCCGTCTGTCTGTCTGTCTGTCTGTCTGTCCGTATGAACGCTGAGATCTCTGAAACTTCTTGGGTTTCCTACGCAGGGCAAGTTTGTTTCAGCCGAGGGCCACGCCCCCTATAACGCCCACAATCGCCTTAAACGATTTTAAAAGGTGTCTGGCTCCAACACCTTTAAAGATTTTGGAAATCGGACCATTCGTTAAAAAGTTATGCGCGAACTTAGTTTAATATATCCATCTCCCTCGCACTCCCTTTAGCTGAGTTACGGGTATCTGATAGTCGGGGCACCCGACTATACCGTTCTCTCTTTTTGGTTTTCTTTTTCTTCGTCGTTCCTTGTCGCGGCAATTTAACTGTGTTAACGCACAGTTTTCTCTTTGTTCTTTTACTTTTTCCGGACGAGCCCCCAATAATTTGTAGGGTTATACAAATTTAAATGTTTCTTTTTTCGGATATTGTGAGTAAATTAAGAGAACAAAGGACTTTCGCACTCGACGGATGACACACGACTTCTTCTGACAAATGTTCGCAATGGAGTGGCTTGCTTAAATTTATAAGTCGTTATTTCTGTTCCAAAGAGGGTGATGAAATATTCTACGAGGTTGTGGAATTCTAAACAGTGTGTACCCATATGAAATTAAATAGGCTACTTAATACTACTACTTAAGATTCGAACTTTTGACCAAATACGTATGTACATATGTATATTTGGATATGTTTTGATGTGCTTATATGTGCTCCGACTATCAGATACCCGTTACTCAGCTTAAGGGAGTGCGAGGGAGATGGAGATTTAAAACTTAATTTTAATTACTAATTTTGTAAACTAATTTCATTTCAGCCAATGCAAAATTGGTCGAGTTTAAAATTAATAATTAGCGATCAAATGTGGAATCTGAAAATAATAAGATACTTTGCTACTTTTGTATGGGATGCCAATCTTTTCGTGTGTGTACAAATGTTTTTATTTCATTCAAAATGACAAATTTAAAAACAACAAATTCCAATTTACAAACAAGTATACATATTTGAGCGCAAATTAAAATTACATTAATAACTTTGTAACTAATAGAAAGTATAAAAATACACTATTTTTCTTAGAGCACATTCATTTATTATATAGCTCTGCCAGTAGCCTTCTGATTCTCTCTCTTGAAGGATCTTCTACAAAGGTCGTTTACACAAAGGTTTTCAAAAAACGCGCAAATAAGAAGTAAGAAAGTCCTGACAACCCTATTTTCTAACTTAACTTTTCGTTCCTGGATTCCTCCTCCATTACTATAGGTCTTAAGATAGAATCCAAAATCCTTTCTGTAGGGTTTGGATATAATCCTTCTCCGACAGCAACATTTTCAATTTTCCTGTTGTGACGTCTCTTTTCCTACATATCCTCTTAGGCCATTCGTGCATTGTTAATTGTTTTTGCACTTGCTGCACTGCCACTTGCTAAAGTGCCAAGAGAGCTAAGGGCTGTCAAGATCGGCACGGTTGGTAGAAAACCTCCAATTTTTAGTACATTAATTACACGAGGAATTTTAACATTTTTCTTGATTGTTGAATTGACTTACATGCAACTTTAATGACACTCATAATGCCTAACTCATAATGTCTAACATAAGTTCTGATCTTAACATTATGTGTTTACATTTGTTTTACTTCATTTCTTACAATTTTATTTATTTCATGATTTAATTTAATGTTTATTTAAATCCGCGAAATGACTTAACACCGCCCACATTGAAAGTCTCCAGACTTTAAATCAGTTAATAACGAGCGGAGCTAGTCGATCAATGACTCGCTTGACATGATCGTTTAACTTTTTGACCTCTGCCACTCGAACCACTCCGTCCGATCCTGGAAATACTTAAGTGACGACGCCTAAAATAAATGTAGATATTCATTCTCAAAAAAAATATTATTTATAGAGTTTGAAATTAAAGTATTAAATGTTTAGGAAAATTAAAATAAAGAAAAGAATTAATATTATTTTAATTTATGAAAATCAAAAACAAAATTAATTGTTAAGTATACCTAGTTATGTGCCCTGCACTGTATGAATGTAAATTCGGTATACATTGAGGTAGGTCAGCGAAGCTCTGATCGGAAGGATGAGCAGCACAAAAGAAAACACAAGTACAGCTTCGCTCGGTGCGCTGGTAGATAAGGGCACATGAGCCAGAGAGAGACGGGCTATTTGGCTCTCATAGGCTGCACTGGCAAAAATTTACGGGGGCAAACTTTAAAAATTATGAACAGGTGAGGCTAGAACAGTACCTATGCATATTCACATAAAATTGTTTTTGTATGACACTTACTTCTTTTATGGATCCATCGGTGAAAGATCTTTCGCCGACCTGTATGGGAGTCAATATTGTGTTTGCATTGATTGTGATTGCATTGGTTTTGTTTGGTTTTATTTTCACTTGTTCACATGTATGGAGCTATTGTTGGTGCTATTGCTATTTCACTTGTTTTTGGTTACGCTGAGCTTTATCTATCTCGGCTTATTTTTTTGCACACTCAAAAAAAATTTGGCTTTGCATCCACCATCTTTCACTTGAATATTGGATTCAGAGAAAAAAATTATAAAATAATAAATGAAAGAATAACAAGAACTATGTCTAACATAAGTTCTGATCTTAACATTATGTGTTTACATTTGTTTTACTTCATTTCTTACAATTTTATTTATTTCATGATTTAATTTAATGTTTATTTAAATCCGCGAAATGACTTAACACCGCCCACATTGAAAGTCTCCAGACTTTAAATCAGTTAATAACGAGCGGAGCTAGTCGATCAATGACTCGTTTGACATGATCGTTTAACTTTTTGACCTCTGCCACTCGAACCACTCCGTCCGATCCTGGAAATACTTAAGTGACGACGCCTAGCAGCCACGCTTGCGACGGAATGTTGTCCTCCTGAATTAATACGATGGTGCCTTCCACGATGTTGTGCTGATCTTTGGAACACTTCTGCTTCTGTTGAAGGCTGAGAAGGTACTCTCTCAACCAGCTGATCCAAAAGAGCTCCTTGATGGCGGACATGAGCCGCCATCTGCTTAAGTAAGAGAGCTTGTCGTCGTTGACGCGTTGCACGGACATGGGTGGCAACGCACCTAGCGTTCGACCAGCTAATAGGTGTGCTGGGGTTATGGCTTGAATGTCGTTCGGATTGGTGGTGACGGCTATTATTGGCCTGGTGTTCCACCTCCACGACGATTGTGTATACAAATCGCTGCCGATGGCCCGAATGAGAAGATGCTTGGTGACCTTCACTGCTGCTTCGTACAAGCCACCGAAGTGGGGGTTTCGAGGGGGAATGAAGACGAACTCTGTCCCGTGCGTTGCAGCATGTTCTACCATTGCGCAGCTGTGAGCAGTGAAAGCCTTGACAAGATCTTGAAGTTCGCGAACTGCTCCGACAAAATTCGTTGCATTGTCGCTGTATAGCCGACCAAGCGGCCCTCTTCTGCAATATACATTTTCACAGGTGGCTTGCCACCCAGCTTTAGCGAAACCCTAATTGGATCCCATATGTCCACACCACTGACTTCGAATGGAAATTGTCCGTTTAATCTATCAGCGGGTAGATTTCACATGACTTGTGACAGTAATCGAGCGTTATATCTGAAGCAATGCGTGCACTGCCTGACGATCGTGTTGCATAACTGACGTGCGTTGACGAGCCAGATTTGTTGCTGAAGTAAACCGACAAGTATGCGTGGGCCTACGTGATGGTTGGACCTGTGAAGATGTTCTATAGTAGTTTGGCAAATAGTTAAGCGAATTTACAAGATTTTGATAATAAAAGGGGGTGCCTTGCATCGTATGGCAGTGGCGCATTTGACAAACGACCACCGACCCGTAGAAGAGGAAGGTTTCGTTGTGCATCTTGATGCTTCCAAATAGATGTAGTTAGCTTTTGCAAGGATGGTTTAAGTATTTCCGATTTTTCTACCTTGCGAAACTCCTCAGCAAATTCGAATTGCTGTATGCCGTGTATTGTTGTGAGAAAGGCATGTCTTAATTCTTGGGCTGTGAGAACAACTGATGTATACTGCTCAGCTCTGCGTCCTCGACCGAACCGTAGTATGTACGCGACAATTCTCAAGATTTTTACATATTGTGAGGAAGATCTCACATTGTTATACCCCTAAGTATAGATAAGTAGAGATAATAGAAGATAAGAATAGAGTAAGAGGAAAACCAAAGACTCACGGACGGCACTAACCCATAGGAAACTTACACGCACACACACACTTACCACGCAGGAGAGGGAGAATAGAGATAGCACCATGACGAGCAGCAGCCGAAGCTCAACACAAGGAGTACTCTGCCCAGACGACGACACCGCAGCAGCCGACACGATCGTCGGCAGAGGACTGCAGCCGAACCTTCACGATTTGCGGATCGTGACAGTCGCTCGAAAGCCGGCAAAGGAGCCGGACGTCTTTGCTCGTGGAAAACAAAAAGGAAGCTAGGAGTACTTGGGCGCTTCTATCACCGCCGCTGCCCACAGGATGCAGAAGGAGTAGAGTGGGTGAGGTGGCCGCGGGCCCAAAATCGCAAAAGTGGGAGAACATGTGTGTCGGATAGGCTAGGGATATTGTAAGAAATAAAGTGTAACAATGTGAAAAAAACAACAACGTGCTAGTGAGAATTCGGAAGTGTTCGGGAATAGTACCTCACGCTACCGGGATAAAAGGGGAAGAGGGCTCGCGGATGACGGGGCTCCTCCTTCCTCCCACAACCCGGGAAGTGTTTACCTTCGCCTCCGGATCGGGGAAACTGGCCCACGGTTGACGGGGCCAGCCTCCCTTCTCTGGAAGGCTTTTTCTCCCGCCGAGATCGGAAAACGAGTTACCGTCCTGTGACGAGGGAGTAGAGGAGGTCTCATATGCGAGTATTACTTTAAAAAATGCTGGATTAAAGCTTTCGAAACAAACGACTGTGTTGCTTGGAGTACCAAATAAGAAAGCCTGTTTATTATATAAAAGTGTGTACGAGTCCAATCTATGAGTGTACCCTAGTTTTTTTATGTTGGCAATCCTTATTGTTGTCCGTCTGGGTTAGGCTTGTAGTTATCGCTTCTGTGTTATTTCCCTGTGGCCGGTGAGAGGGGCATGTTAACTCCTCCGCGCCCTGGTCGAAAACTATTTCGTTTGGTGCTCCGTAGTGACTTATGAATTGTAATAGGGCATCGGCGACTATTATTAAATTCCTATTGCTAACAGGGTAGGCTTGCGCTAGATTGGAGAATTTGTCGATAATGGTAAGGTTACAAGGTTTATTAATGAAATATAAGTCTATATGGACGACCGCCAATGGTCCCTCTGGGGCGGTTGGTGTTTGCATCAATGGTCTATGGGGGTGTCTATCGTACTTGAGGGTTAAGCAATTTTTTTTTAATTTTTGTGGTAATGTCTTTTAAATGCGGATTTTTGATTTCCTGGTCATGGGGATTAGCTATTTCGGTTAGCAATATTTTGCAGCGTGAAATTTTGTATAAGCCATTTTCAAAGAAATAGTTATTATAAGATTCTTCTATTATTTTGAAAATATCATCTGGCGCAAATATTGCGAATGTTTTATTCGGTTTCAGGATTGTTTGAAGGGTGTTTGTTACGGAGTCGAAAGTATGCAAGGGTTCTGTTATTATGTGCCTTGTTTTATGGGCAACTTCATAGTCGTAAGCGGCCAGGATAGTTTTCCATCGGAGTAGTTTTGGATTCTGGCCTTTTAGATTTTCTAGCCAGATTAATGGCTTATGGTCCGTGACTATTTTGAATCTACGCCCGAAGAGGTATGGTCTGAAGTGACCTACAGAATAGCGGATTTCTGTGTCCGATAGTGTCCTGCTAGCAAAGGATATTGGTCTGTCATTAGTGTCTGGGCCTTGTGACAACACAGAACCTATTGCATAATTACTTGCGCCTGTGGTCAACGTGAACGGTTTGTTGAAATCAGGGTATATGAGTATGGGATCATTACAAAGAAGATCTTTCGACGTTTCGACTGCTTGTTTAAATTCCTCATCTATTATTATTGACTTCTTTCCTTTTAACTGTCTCGTTATGGGTTTAGTTATTTTCGCAAACTCCTTTATAAATTTGGAGTTTTGTGAATATAGATTTAATATCTGCTATATGTTTTTGCAGTGAGGGTAAGAATAATATCATCATCCTCGTGAACTCATAATGCCAATTTTCGACGGTGAATGCCGTCTTGCTTGCGTCGCGTGTTGTGAAATAAATGGTCTTTCCTATGCTTTCTAGTATATCTGCAATGTTCGGGATAGGGTATCTATCAGAGACAGTTTTCTCATTAAATTTCCGAAAATCGATCACCAAGCGCCATTTTTTTTCGCCTCTGATGTCACTTTTCTTAGGTACGACCCAGACGGGTGCACTCCCAGGGGAATGGCTTTTTACAATAATGTTTTGTTCGAGCATTTTCGAAATTTGTTTTCGAACTTCGTCTTTATGTACAAATGGGTAACGGTAAGATTTTGTGTGAATCGGAATGTTATCTGTTGTAAGTATAGAGTGTTTGACTGCGTTCGAGAACGTTAGATGATTGTTCTCGTCGTGAAAGAGTTTTTTGAACGACTTGCATAGTTTAAGTATTTGTTGTTTTTGTTGGTCGCCTAGTCCTTCTGTATCTGGTGGGTTCGCGGAGAGAACTCTTCTGCCTGTAACGGTTCTTCGAGGTCTGAGTTATTGCAGACTTCGAAATAAGCGGATCCAGCGATTGCGGTGTATAAGCCGCCTGTTATGGAAATTTGATTATCCAAATTCGTTGTTTCGTGTACAAAGTCTCCCTCCATGAAATTTACTGGGAGCGTGGAGCGTATATTGTGGCAGGGTATGTAATGAAGTGGGGGTGGAAATTGAACAGTAAGAACTTAAAATTGGGTATTTCTTCGAATTGTTTGAAATTTATTCCATCTGTATATTCCCCAATTTGGAGTGTACTGTGTACAGTGTGAATATTAATATCGGAGGTTAGTTATACCCGTTACTCGTAGAGTAAAAGGGTATATTGTATTCGTGCAAAAGTATGTAACAGCTAGAAGGAAGCGTTTCCGACCCCATAAAGTATATATATTCTTGATCAGGATCACTAGCCGAGTCGATCTAGCCATGTCCGTCTGTCCGTCTGTCTGTATGAACGCTGAGATCTCGGAAACTATAAAAGCTAGAAGATTGGCGTTTTGCATGCAGATTCTAGGAGTTCCTACGCAGCGCAAGTTTGTTTTAAAAAAGGGCCACGCCCCCTCTAACGCCCACAATCGCTTATATACGATTTTAAAAATTTAAATATTTCGGAAAAGTAAAAATGCAGTTCTATTGTGTTTATCAATACCTATCGAAATGTAGAAGAAATTTTTCAAATCGGACCATTCGTTAAAAAGTTATGCGTGATCAAAGTTTCTATCACCATCTCCCTCGCACTCCCTTTACCTGAGTAACGGGTATCTGTTAGTCGGGGCACCCGACTATAACGTTCTCTCTTGTTTTTTGATGTGGTCTTTATTAATAAGTGCTGGATTTATAAATGAGTAGGTAGATCCAGTGTCTATTAGGAATTTTATGAGGGTTCGACACCATGGAGTTTGGTGATAGGAAAACAAATGGCAAGGAAGATCCGTGAGTCTTCTTGCTTATGTAACCGATTGGCTTCCCGAGGCTTCTAGTAAAAAATTGGCATCATCATTGATATTACATAGGGGACCGCTTTGATTATGATTGTTCCTGTCTTGGTGGTTATTTATCTTATCTTGTTTTCCGTTATTATCGAAGGGATTCCTGCTCAAAGTTTGTTTATCGTATCGACCATTACTATCGATATTGGAATTATGTTGACGTGTGAAGCGTTTATTACTATTGTTGTTAAAGTTCTGTTGGCGCAGTGGAGAACGCCCACTATTATTATTATTGTAATTTTGTTGTCGCTGTGTAAAGCGACCATTATTTTCATTGTTGGTGTTGTTGGCGTTGTTGTCATTATTATAGTTTTGTTGTTGTGGTACGTAGCGGCTATTGTAGTCACTATTGGCTGATCCTTTCGCGTATGGGTGATTCCAGTATATCAAGCCGTCGGGTCGTCGGTTTTCTTGGTGTTTATTCAAGTTTCGAGAGAAGGTTAATTCGATCTGCCCGTACTCGTACGCTTTCTCGATTGTCTCTGGCTGACCTAAGTGGGTCCTTTAGTCCAACTAAGAATGTATTCAGGCAGAATCTGTCATATTGGTCACGTTTGGCCGTGAGGGGGTGTCCACTAGGGTCTGCTTCTCTGGCCAGTGACATTAATTTGCTTCTTATTTTCGTGGCCGTGTAATAAAGCTTTCCCATACTGAGTCCGTCCGGGAGATTGTGTAACTCTCTTACTAGCATTTCTTCTGTTTTCTTGCTAGAGTATAGTCTCTTGAGGTTTGCTTTGATGTCATCCCAACTGAGGAATACATCGCAAACACTCAGCGCTTCGGCTGCCCTGCCTATAATTTTGTCACGGATAGTTCCAAGTTAGTTCTGTCCCCATGTTGCTTGGTCCACTGATCCGGCTAACGAAAGTAGCCGAAAGTAAACGAAAGTACTCTACCTACAAATCTATCAAGATTGTCAGGCGGGCCTTCGTAGGTGGGTAGATGATGTACAAGGGCAAGTAGGTGGGACATATTGGCCCTGATGAGATCCCGGAATCCACAGTGCTGATGGGATTTTTGTATTGGGGTTGAACTAACTTGCTTGTGTTTTTAGTAGTTGCAGAGTTTCTAACGGTGGGACAGCTGGGCCCTGATGAGTTAGCGGATTCCCTAGTTTCCGTTATCTCAGATAGACTGGACCCGCTTCTTAGCCCTAATCTGCTCCTAACTGTGTTACTAGTGGTGGCTTTATGTGTCGTCATGTACGTGTATTGAGAAGAAATCTGTGCTGTTCTTTGAAAATAATCGCTAGTAATGTGTATAGTATAATAATAATATGTGAAGTAATAATATGTGAAGTAGTGATTATATATATATTAATACTAAGTATATGTATTTGTGTGTAAAAATATTCGTATGTATTCTTTCTGACGTAAAAGAAAACCTGTATGTGTGTATCCGCTACACAGTTTCCTCTTTTCTTTGCTTCCCTGTGTTAGTGTTAGTTATATGTCATTCGAGTAGTGTTGCCATGTTTCCTTCCACCTTTCTTGTTTGTGTTTTTTATCGGAGGGATTCGGCTTCAGCTGTAATGATGTGATTTAATAAATATTCAATATATTTTAGTGGTTAGTGAATATGCGACAACAATAGGTTAAGTTGGTTGTGGATTGTTTTTAATTAAATTAATTTTATTGATTTTATTTTCGGATGTAGTTCTTTTTTCGTAGTGCGTAGTGTGTAAAAAGGATTCAGCAGTGTAAGCTAACGAGACATCAAGTCTCGCCCCGCCACCCTAGCGAGTCATCAGCTCTCGCCGGCAACCAATGCACAGTGACATAGCAAGAATTTCAAAAGTATGCGTAACACAAACACATGCATGTTTACTTTATATTTGTTTTTTTTTAGTTTAATAAGCAGGTTTAATAAATTTTTTTTTTATTTTATAGTATGTATTTTATAATTATACTTTTGCTTTCATGTAAATAGATAAATGGAAATGATCCCGGTGTCTTAACAGCGATTGTTGTACACATATAAGGTCGTTAATCACACAACTTACATTTATCCTTGCAAACTACTGTGTGCAGATGGTCATGGTGTTTTGTCGGCGATTGATATACACTTTGGTGCGTCGGTGATACTTGGGAAAATTTCGTATAAAAATTTGCTTCTTGCGCAGCTAGTTTTGGTCACAAGGAAGTCCAATGTTCGACTGATTTATTTTCACACTCAACGACAGGCTGTCGCCGTGATATCTCGGTTCCTCTCAAAGCTACAAAACGCACTCGACGACAGTGACACCAGGCTTGTTGGGTCCTAACGATTGTCCTCTCAACTACAAAACTACAACAATCAATGTATGGATGATCCCGGTGCCTTATAATAATTGTTGTAAATTGTCCTGCGAAATTGTAATTGTTTCCCTGTAGCCGGTGAGAGGGGCATGTTAACTAACGCGCCCCGGGTGACGGATCCTGTTTCTCCTATTTTCGGGCTGGGAATTCGATATCCGGGTAACGGGATCGGATTTCCCGGAGTTTCGTCTTTGGGGCTGGAAATCGACCCATGGCTGACGGGGTCGGCTCTTGCCTGTACGGACCCCCCTCCATGACCCGACATAGTCTTCGTCCGTTATCCCGTCTGCCTTAAGATAGAAATATTTTCTGTAAAGAGTCCCCTGGAGCGACCGAGTTTCATCCCAGCTATAACACTACTTTACAGAATGGCGCCCCAGCAGGGACTAGTCAGGATATTTTCAGGATAATCCCATCTATTGGGTTGGCAAGAAAGTCATGTCGTTTTTTTTCAATATTTTCAAAGATGATTTATTTATATCAGGACTTATAATTAATCAATTATGTATTGGCCGTTTTGTTTGACCACTAATGACCATCTCTCGGGCAGCTGCATAATTCCGCGCCCGAAGAACTTTTGGACTTTTCCAGCAAAGAATCGAGACAAGTGGTTTTCGACTGCCTCATCTGAATCAAAGTTTTTACCATTCAAAGAGTTTTGAAGAGAGCGAAACAAATGGTAATCTGAAGGTGCTAAGTCCGGACTATAAGGTGGATGTGGTAGCACTTCCCAATTTAGCTCCGTTAATTTTTGCCGAGTGACCAAAGATGTGTGGGGCCTAGCGTTGTCATGGTGAAAGACTATACCCTTGCGAGTAGCTAGTGCCGGCTCCTTTTCTTTAATTTTTTCCGCCAAATTGGATAGCTGGCGACAGTACACATCTGAATTTATGGTTTCATTCCGTCCTAGCAGCTCAAAGTGCACTACACCCTTCCAATTCCACCAAACAGACAGCATAACTTTCCTCTGATGGATATCGGCATTTGATGTGGCTTGGGCTGGCTCATCTTTCTTGACCCATGATCTTTTTCGTTGGACATTATTGTAAACAACCCACTTTTCGGCGCCAGTAATGATCCGCTTCAAAAAAGAATCGTTTTTAATCCGTTGCAGCAGAGAATGGCAGATATTGATACGCTTAGTTAGGTGAATTTCTTTAAGTTATGCGGAACCCAAACATCGAGCTTGTTTACGTAGCCAAGTTTCTTCAAATGGTTTTCAACCGTTGTATGCAACACACTGATATTCTCTGACATCTTTCGCGTTGAATAACTCCGGTTTTCATCCAGCAAAGCCTGAATTTGTTCGTCAAAAACGGCCGATGGTCGACCAGAACGTGGGGCGTCTTTAACTCCAAAATCTCCAAGCACGAATTTGGCAAACCAGCGCTGACATTGGCGATCACTCATAGCATCTTTACCATACACTTCGCACAATTTTTCGCGAGCTTCGACCGCTTTTTTTCCTTTTCGGAAATAAAAAAGCAAAATATGCCGAAAATGCTCACTTTGATCCTCCATGTTTAATTTGCTATATTTTCCACAAATGTTATCGAATAATTACCAAACTTTCATCGATAGTACCTAAGACAATAAGCTTTAAAACGATACTAAAAAGTGTGACCCTGGTGCTCGATTAGTCGTAAATAAATTAGATTAAAAACGATTACTAAAAAAAACGACATGACTTTCTTGCCCACCCAATACCAGTAAGAATTTCAGGGTCCAAAAATTCAGGGGAACACATTGGATGGTAGGCCCGATTTGTTGTCTTACAAAAGCAAAGAAAAATAGTAGGAAGGAGAAATAGGGAAAAGTGCATTCGCGAAGTACAGTCAGACCCGACGACGATAACACGTGGCACACGAAGCCGAACCGACACGAAGTTACGAACTCGAAGTTACGCTAGATCCGACGACAAAAGTACACGACGCCATGAAAAGAAAACAAGGACCCCACGGGTCGTCAGCATCTTCGCGCGGCACAACATCTCAGTTCGACGCGGCCGTGTGATCCAAGTTGGTCGACAAAATGACCAAATGGGGATTATCTTTCGACGGCACATCGGATCCGCTTAGCTTCGTTGAGCACATGGAGGAACGGGCGGATACCTACCGGATCGAACGGAAATATTTATCCCACGCCATCGTCGTACTTGACTGGCCGAGACCGGAGGACCGTCGCGACGGTCGGGAATTTCTGGATTTCTTTTTACCGCCCAGGTATTATCAACGGCTCGACGACGAAATCCGCTCGCATTTCCAAGGGGCGAACGAACCATTCAAAAATACCTCGTCGATCTTCGCCTCCAGATGCGCCGCGCCGTGCTCTCCCCAGAGCAAGAGTTGGAGCGTGTGTACGAAAACATGCTACCAGAGTACCAGATGTTCACGCGCCGCCAAGATTTTCGGACGTTGACCGAGCTAACTCACCTGGTGGTTAACTTTGAGGTCGCCCGGAGCCGAGGAGGCCGGACAATCCGAGGACATATGGCCACCGAGAACGCATCTGATCGCCAAGTCTCACGACCCCGGGTGAATCCGAGCTATCCATCGCCAGCCGAGCCGCAGGTGCCGCGCCCGCGTAACATACCTAACGACGCCATCAGACAGAACACTGCACGGAACCAGGATCAAGGACCCCGAGGCTCGGGAGAAGCGATCGACGTCAGGACCGCCTGCCGGAACTGCGGACAGGCTGGTCACTACGCTACGGAATGCCGGAATACCAGTGTCATCTTTTGCTGGGACTGCGGCCGACGCGATCTGCGTACCATCGACTGCTGCCGGAAACAAGAGTCGAGAAACAGGCAAAGGCCTCTAGTGTCCTGGAGTTCCCACGTCACGGTCGAAGGACACCCCCTCAGCGCTACATTGGATACGGGGGCCTCGCACAGCTTCGTAAGCAAACGCCTGGCGAGGGAGTTAGACAACGGGAGGAACCTTCGCACCGTAAGCTCACAGGTGAAACTGGCCGATGGGACCGGTCATGCCGAAAGTACTAGTGACCTCCTCCTCGGCATGGATTTCTTATGCAGCAGCGGAGCAAAACTGTATTGTGGAGGCCAGGCCTTTACCCTGCGGCCCCCCACCAGTACCAGATCCAAGGTGCCCCGCGAAATTAACCCAGTCCTAGCACAAACGCAGCCAGAACAGCAGGAGAACCACGATGAAGCCGCCCTTAGGGCACAACCCCAACGCAGACAAGACCCAGATCCACATGTACCGCAAGAAAACCATCGACAAACCGCTCCTAGGACCCGTACAGAGAACCGCCGGCAACTACAGGGCTCGTCCAAATCGCGGGAACCCGGAAGCTCCGATCACCGACGCAGAACTGGGAGCAACTCCAACCTAGTCCACCGCGTTACCTGCTCCTGACGCAGCAGCCGTCCAACGGAACCCTTTTCGCCGCGCGTTAAGGAGAGTTCGGTTTCAGGGGTCAAGCGATCCGGAAGCATCGGCGACCACGAGCGCTCCACTGTGCAGAAGCGCCAGCGCCGAATACACCACTGGTGATGAGCAAAGCCCCGTTGACCACACCGAAAACTACCCAGAAGCATTCGTCGAGCGGGAATTATCGCGATTTGAAACCCTCACTGGAGTATCCCACATCGCCGAGCTTAGTATCACTATGCGAACCGACCGACCGATCAAGCAGGATACCACCCGCGGAATCCAGCGATGAGAGCGGTCATTGACAAACAGATAGATAAGCTGCTTCGCGACGGGCGCATTGAGCCATCAAAAAGCCCCCACAGTGCGCCGATAGTCATAGCCACGAAGAAGAATGGAGACGTAAGGATGTGTATGGATTATCGGCAGCTGAACGAGAACTTGGTACCAGATGCCTACCCAATGCCGAGAATCAACCATATTGTAACGTTTTTGTCGCCGTGGAAGGGCGGAATCTCGTCATGGAAAGCAGAGCGGAACACACGCGTAGTTTTAGTTATTTCGCAGTTTTATTGGGTCTTGTGCTTAAAATGCGCACGAGGCGCAATGTCTTGTTCGGATCCCGGCTTTTTGAATAAGGAATTAAAAAGGAAGAGAAGTAGAGAGAATTTTAAAGAGAACAGAGCTGTCAAAGTGTCACTTAGGCGCCGCCTGAAGCGTTGCCACCTGGCCGACTATCGAAAGCCCAACAAGGTTTTCGGCGGGTTTCGCAACATTTCCCCCTCTCAGACTCGAGCCTCCTGGCCGAGTACGGCTGGAGTTGGGCCTCGGTATGGGGCCAATCGGTTGACATGGACGGTTCGGGTACCTCGTATACTAGGTCAGAGTGACGGCAGGTAACGGGGGCGGGTCCAATCCAATCCGACTGAAGTTTCGGGCATCGGCCCACTCGTCGGGTAGGGGAGTAAAGCCAAACCTCTTCTCCAACGGCGAATTTAACTGGATGCGATCGAAGGTCATAGCGTAACTTGTTGACGTTTGCGGCTGCCACTAAGTTTCGTCGGCCAAGCTGCCGGAAGAGGGGATGGTCGACCATACAGCAGTTCGTTCGGTAGTCGTAGTTCCCGACCTAACATCAGTAGAGAGGGTGAAAACCCAGTTGCCTCATGTGGGGCAGAGCGATAGGCCCATAGAGCTAGCTGTAACAGTTTGTCCCAGTCGCGTTGATCGGTCGCGACAAATTTGGCCAAGTAGTCCAGGAGGGTCGACCATCCCGTCCGATTGAGAGTGTAGCGGTGTAGTTCGAGTCTTCTCCATGTCGAGGAGGCGTAGGCAAGCTTGAAATACTTTCGATTCGAAGTTGCGGCCTTGGTTCGAGTGAAGTTTAAATGGGGGACCAAAACGGCAGAATATTTCTTGGATGAGAGCTCGAGGTACCGTTTCGGCGGTTTGGTTGGGCAGAGCTATGCACTCCGGCCATTTGGTAAAGTAGCACATCACCACGGCGATGTAGCGATTCCCGAGGGTAGTTGTCGGCAGAGGACCGAGTATGTCGATCGCGAGTCGGTCGAAGGGAGCACCTAGGACGCGGGGTTGTAGTTGACCCGCGGTACGGCGAGTAGGTCCTTTTCTGGCATTGCATTCGGTACAGCGTGCGCACCACAGGGCCACGTCAGCAGTCTGTCCAATCCAAAAGTAACGCTGTTTGGCGACTGTCTTCTTAATTTCGAAATGTCCGCCAGTGGTAGAGTTGTGAGCGCTGCGCAGAGCTTCTTCCTGAAGAGAGCGAGGTACTACCAAGGCTTAATCATTAGCAGACCCCTTTCCATGAATAGGTGTGCGAACAAGTGCCAATACGCTTTCGTCTCGGGGCTTTTACTCCATGTGGTGACCGTTCTCCTGTTTCTACCCACTGCAGGACCAACGACAAAGTGGGGTCTTTTTCCTGGCTGCTAGCAATGGCGACTGGTTGGGCCTGTAAGAACAGATGCCCTTGACCATCGTTTTGTTCTGCCTTAGTGCAAACGCGACATTCACCACAGGAGCGGCGGTGCTGGATATCCATGTTGTATTGCTGGAGGCGTTCAATCCAGCGAGCGAGTTGTCCTTCGGGTTCCCGAAAGTTGAACAACCATCGGAGGGACGAGTGGCCGTGCGCAGCAAGAATTTCCGGCCGTATAAGTAGTGATGGAAATGTTTGGTGGACAGGACCACGGCTAGCAGCTCTCCTAGTTACGCAATAGTTGCGTTCAGCAGCAACGTTTAGCACCAATACATGCTCCTGTCCTGTTTGTTGTTGACTGAGTACAGCGCCCGCGCAATGGTTTGACGCATCTGTATCCAAAACGAATATACCATTAGGAGCGGGAAACGTTAGAACGGGTGGTTTTGTAAGTTTGACTTTAAGCGTTTCAAAGGCTTAGTGACCCGATGGGGTCCAGGTGAAGGCACGCTTAGTTTCTGAAGTTCATGTAGCGGGCGGGCGATGGTGGCGAAGTCCGGAATGAATTTACGGTAGTAAGAACAGCGGCCCACGAAGGATCTTACTTCTTTTTTGTTACGAGGGGGGACCAATCGACGACTTTTCGAATCTTTTCCGGACACGCCCTTAAGCCTTTGTGGCTAACTATGTGTCCCAGGTAACTAACCTCGATTCGGAAGAAATGGCATTTGCGGGGACTCAGCTTTAGTCCTACGCTTTGAAATCTATCAAAGACTTGTTGTAAGTGGTCCAGAAGGTCTTCCGCTGTACGAGAGTGCACAATGATGTCGTCGAGGTACACCAGTGTGGATTTCCAGGTGAGTCCTGAGAATAGACCGTCCATCAGTCTGTCGAAGGTCGCGGGCGCGTTGATCAGGCCAAACGGCATCACGTTAAATTCAAAGAGGGCGGCATCACACGTAAAAACAGTCTTAGCTCTTGAGGCCTCGTCCATTTCCACCTGCCAGTAACCGCTCTGAAGGTCCATCGTGGAGAACCAACAGGAGCCGTGCATCGTGGTTAGGATGTCATCCATCCTTGGTAGGGGATAAGAATCCTTGATGGTGATATCGTTTAGACGTCGATAATCCACACAGAACCGGGTGGAACCGTCCTTTTTCCTTACTACGTACTTACGTGCGCGTGCTGAGATTCACTAGATGTAGCGTGCTGGTGTTGTTCGTGGTGTCCGCCAGGGTGCTTCCTAGTAGAACTTTGGGGGGCAATCGGGAGTGCGCCCCACGTTTCAACAGGGCTGTGGGCAAGTGCTCCTCCGACATGCATCGAACTGTTACGTGGGTGTCGCTATATGGCAGGCGCAGTTGAATAAAGTAAATTTCGCTGTTCCGTAGTCGGGGCATATAGCGGCAAGTATCTCCACGGGAAACGTAACAGAAGATCGTTCAAATCTACGGTTGCCTTATTTTGCAGCAGAAAGTCCATGCCTAGCAGGCTTGGGGTGCTGCCTTCCACTAGTAAGAATTCGTGACCAACCGGCCTTCCGGCAACAACAAGTCTGGCGTCGACTCGTGCGGTTGCCACGAATTTCTCGGCTGATGGTCCCTGCAGAGTCACTTGGCAAATACCTCTCGTTTAGGAGGGATACGGCGGCACCAGTGTCGACGATAAGCCGTATCGGATGTTTCTGTGAGAAGACAAAGCCATGTAAATGTTGGCCTCCTACGGCACTACAGGTATTCGTAGCTTCGGCGGGCCTAGACTTGTTCCCGCGATGGTCCTTTTGTATAGGGTTTGTAGTTGTCCGGTTCGCCGCGGTTGACGGCATTTTTGGCGTCTCTCCAGATGGGTGTTCAGCGAACAATCAGCCCAAAACGGTGTCCATGGGGTGGGAGTTGAGTTCCTCCCTAAGACTCGGCGGCGGCGGCATCTTGGATGGAACCGGGTGGGGGCGTTGCGGAGTGCGGTAAACTCTATTTTCTGAAATTGAGCGGCACTTTCTTCGGGCGGCGGCGATAACGGCATCCTTTGTGGGTATTCCGGTTCGCTGTAAGCTCGATATCCGCAGACGGCGCGGCCTTCTCTTCGGGCGACGGCTCTAAGGGCAAGTGGGGCGATGGCTTCCACTCTATTTGGAGGAGCATTTAGTCGGGCGCCAGGTTGCTCGGTAGGCGGTGGCATTGCGTCGAGGTGCGGCGGGGCGTATCCGACGGCGGCTTTGGAGGCGGCTTTGTATCCGACACATCCAGAATTCCCCATCGAGGGGTTATGTCGCCGACTGGACGATGGGCAGCCGTCGATGCGGTCCCTGGACTGCCGTCCATTCTCCGTGGAAACACCTGCTCCGGCTGTCCTGAGTCGGCTGGCGGAATGTCTATCACCCCCCACTTTGCTCACGCCGTCGCGGTTGTGTGCCGAATGACCTTCACTGTTACCCAGCCTGGTCCTTTCAAACGTCGCCCACATTTCTTCTGCTCAAACTTGAGGTTGAGCGACTGATCTAAAGCATCCACATTTTGTTCGATCAGGCGGAACGAGCGGTTGATGGCGCGGCCCATTGCATCCAGCGTGACAGCTCCATCCTGCGGATTTTCTAAACTTCACCCTGCTGGCGATGCTTGTCGGCGGTGGCGGGCGGAATTTTTGGGCATTTTTACGCAGGTCAGGGTTCTCGCAAACCCTAGTGACCTCACACCTGTCACGTTTTTGTCGAAAGCCGACCGGAACTTCTTTTAGATCGGTGCGCGGTCACGATTCCATCAATGCCCACTCCCTCGCCTAAGCCCG
Source organism: Drosophila lutescens (assembly GCA_037075285.1). Classification (NCBI taxonomy): domain Eukaryota; kingdom Metazoa; phylum Arthropoda; class Insecta; order Diptera; family Drosophilidae; genus Drosophila; species Drosophila lutescens. Next base: position 68,181 of record JBAMCF010000235.1, on the reverse strand, counting down.
ACCAGAACACACGCGTAGTTTTTGTAATTTCGCAGTTTTATTGGGTCTTGTGCTTATAATGCGCACGAGGCGCCATGTGTTGTTCGGATCCCGGCTTTCTGAAGACGGAAGTAAAAAGGAAGAGAAAGTAGAGAGAATTTTAAAGAGACCAGAGAGCCGAGCTGTCAAAGTTTCATTTTGGCGTTGCCTGAAGCGTTGCCACCTGGCCGACTATCGAAAGCCCAACAATGTTTTCGGCGGCTTTCGTTATAATATATTGGAGCGGCTGCGCAACGCCCGATATATTGTAATGAACTGAATTTGTTTTTGTCTGCTCGCTACGAGATTCGTGCGGCTAGCTCAGTATAGTTGTGTGTTCGTCCCACCAAATTTATATAAACGTGACCGCCCAGTAGATCGGTGAGAAAGCTTAGAATTCACGGGTTCTTAGTGGGTTTATTACGGAAGTAATATTACAGTGACAATGCGGGCTCGGCTGGCCCTTATTCGCCACTCGTGGCCGTCGACGACTCCTGGTCGCCTTGATGACTGGATGCTCCCCTCGTTGGCTGGGTGCTCCGGTTCTGTAGCCCCCTGTAGCTCCCTCGACGATCCTTGAAGTTCCCCGAAGGCGCTGAAGCTCCCAGAAGACGCTCGTCTCTGATGCATGGGATCGACGACTACTCGTAGCGTTGTGGACTCGCCAGGGAATCAGCTGCGCGGGCTTAGGGCAGCGTCTCCGTTCTCAGACAAGGGTGAACAGAGGCCGCGATCTCCAGGAATCTCTCCTTTCGATCCACCACCGCCTGTCCCTTGCTCTGTCCCGGATGGTCCCACTAGTGTTTCACTCAGATCGCGCTGGCAGTCCAAGTTACGCAATGATGCTGCCGAGCGCTTCACTTTGCTCCTACGCCTAGTGTAAACGAACGTTCCGCCCTAGCCTCACCCTTTGGCTTATATGCTGGCTGCGCGGCTGGACGTAGCGTGGCTTCTGGTACTCGGAGTCTTGGTCGTACGCCGATCCGGGACTGCACGAGTCAAATCCGTAGGGCTCTTCTGGAGTTCTCCACTCGAGACCACTAACGATCGACCGATCTCCCTTCTGGCTCGTTTTACTCGGCGTTCCGACACATGCCGCTCCGTGACTACACGACTCAAACCGCAGGGCTCTTCTGGAGCTCTCCACTCGAGACCACAAACGATTGACCGATCTCCCTTCTGGTTGATCGCGCCAGGACCTGCTTGGGCAAGCTACACTGGGTCTAGATGGGTTTCCCCCGAGCTCACGATTCCTTGTCGCAGGCTTTCACCGCTCAAACTTTGATCGACTCTGTTGGCGAGATGCGAGGATTTAGTTGCGACCGAAATGAAAACGGATCGCCTTGACCTAGCCGTGTGATGCCCTCCGGACCTCAGCTACCTGCGTCTCAATTCGGAGATTCCTGGAGATCCAATCCCGAACGTTTCGACGTAGCGATCTCGCTCCTTGTAGGCTCCCACGGCGCTGCTTCCGGCGACTCGACTTGTTGTTGTTTTACTTGTAGTTCACTGTACTGGCTGACTTGTTCACTTTGATATCTTGACTGATCTTGATAGATTGACTCCTCGTGATCGACTGATCCAGCTGCCAGCGCCCGGCGGCTTTATATAGAGCCTCCGGGAACCGTTATTTCCCTTTTGTGCTCTGTCCGCGGCATCTCTCCTATCCAGGTCCAAAGTCCGTTTTTCCTGTCTGACCCACTTCTCCTCCACGCACGGCCTTCGATTCTGCGTGTTGCTGTCGCCCCGCTGATTCCAATCGTGCATGTGGCACGCCTGTGTGCCTCTCCGTTGCTGAGCTGTGGCTCTTGTCCTCCTGGTCCAAAGTTCACGGCAGAGTCCAAAGTCCGGTGTAGTTCCGTTATTTCCTTTTGCACACGGCAGTCTGGCCCTGTCTGCAAAGTCTCCACTCTCTCACTCTCCTCAACTAACTCTCCAAACTCTCTTTTCCAGAGTACTCTCTCTTAACCTCGAACTCTCCAATCTCTCACTCTACACTTCTCGGTCTCCAAACTCTCTCTCTCCGCGTCTCGATCTCCAAACTCTCTATTTGACAGTTTCTCTCCATTTGCTCCTGGCCGCGCCGCTAATACGCGAATTCGCCGCGTAACTGGTAAACGGCCGGCCTTCTGTTGTCATTGCTGCATTTATTTGTGGGGAGTTATTCAACTCCTCACATTCCCCCTACTTCTGGAAACTTTTTTTAAAACTCGTTCCTACTCTCCGGCGTTTTCTATTGTAACCTAGCCTTTGCGTTCTCGCGATGATCTCGATGAATCCATCTGCGCTTCCTCGTTGCTCCCTCGACGCTCCCTCGACACTTTCAACTCCGAGAGTTTCTACGGCGCCGTTCGGCATCTTTACAGCAACTTTCTAAATTCCCGCGCCGATCCTAGATCTGGCCACACTGGGCATCGATAACCATCGGCTATCGATAGGCCAGCGGGCCCGCAGTTTGGATTTACCGCGACGATCTCTAATCTGGTCCCATTGGGAACCGATATCTACCATTTATCGATACTATCAGCTATCGATATTGCAGGTGCGGCGTTGCCCCCTGATCGCTGCGATATTCCTCATGAACGATGTTTCCATTGTCGTGTGCCAATGTATCGCACTATCGTCCAGTGCCAATCGACCGCGTTATCGAGGCGCCGCCGTCCCTAGTTCATGATGAGTTTGCACAATTACAATTGTTTCTGTAAGTGCAAGATTTGGTGTGCTTTTTTTAGTTTCTAATTTTTTTGTTCTTCCAGATGAGTTCAACATATGCCCTTCTTGCCCTTGGGTCTGCCCCTGATACGGTTGATTGCGGCGAAGCTGTGGATTGCCGCATTCCGTTAGCCAATGGGTTTATTTACCACTTTGGTTGTGGTGAGTTGCCAATTTTGCTGGACCGGCATTTATTCTATTTATATTCTAGGGATTTTGTGTTTTTCTTCCGATTGGGGTTTCTGTCAGGGGATGTCTGGCTGGATACGGTATAGCCCTGAAGGTGTACCGTCTCCTCTCTTTCTTCGGTGAAAGTTGAATAAGATCTCCAGTGCGTAAGTTTTCCTGCGTGGCTTCATCTGGGAAGACTCTGGCATGATGCCTGACATCGAGTCCTGTGCGGTTTTCTTTGGACAGTCCTCTTGTGCGTTTCTGTTTCCCGCGGCGTGTTCACGGATGACGTTGGTGAATGCCCGACGACCATTCTGCTGCTAGTGTGTGTCCTTGTGTATTCTGTGTATCAGCGTATTCTTGGCGTGTCCTTAAGGTGTCCTTCGAGTTCCCTGGAGTTTCCTCGGATTTATCTTGTAATATCCCTGGAGTTACCTCGTAGTATCCTTGGAAAGTCCTTGGAGTTCCCTGTAGTATCCTTGGATGGTCCTTTGAGGTTTCTTGTAGTATCCTTGGATAGTCCTTGGAGTTTCCTGTAGTATCCTTGGATAGTCCTTGGATGTTTCTTGTAGTATCCTTGGATAGTCCTTGGAGTTTCCTGTGGTATCCTTGGATAGTCCTTGAAGTTCCCTGTACAATCCTTGGATATTCCTTGGAGGTTTCTTGTAGTATTCTTGGATAGTCTTTGGAGGTTTCTTGTAGTATCCTTGGATAGTCCTTGGAGTTCCCTGTAGTATCCTTGGATAGTCCTTGGAGTTCCCTGTAGTATCCTTGGATAGTCCTTGGAGGTTTCTTGTAGTATCCTTGAATAGTCCTTGGAGGTTTCTCAATGCCATTGTTCGTTTGTTGTTTCTGCCTGCTGTGGTCGCTCGCTTGTTTCTTGTGTTCCTTGTTGTTTGAGCTCGCTTACATGTATGGTCCGCTCTTTCATTGTGTTTACATGACGTATTTTGCATATTACCGGCGAGACTAAATCCACGACCTGGTAAGGCCCGTTGTATCTAGCGGCCAACTTTGCTGCGAATCCTTCGGCCTGCCTGGCTTAATCCTGGGAGGCTCTTTCCAGATTTCGCCTTACGATCTCGAAGATCTCTCTGAGTTTGTTGGCGTTTTCGTCCGGGGTTTCGGTGGCTTGTCCTGTCCCCAGGTTTTCTCGACCGCATAGGTCGCTCGGTAGTCTGGGTTCTCTGCCGCATTTCTTGAGTCCAGCTGCATGCTGCAGATGCTTCCGCCGCCGATGTCTCCTTTATGCCTCGAAGCGTCTCTGTTAGTGGCTGTCTTGACAGGGTGTCCGACACCACGTTAAGCTGTCCTTTCCGGTACGCTATCTCAAAGTCGTACTGCTGTAACTTAGAGCTGGGATACTATCGATGGCACTATCGATATATCGAATTTTTGCCTTTCTGAGTCACCATCGATAGTTTTTTGACGCTATCGATGGTGCTGGGCAATTTTCACATCACTGACATTAAGGCGAATAATGTGGACATTTTGTTATTTCTGCATAGAAATTCCTGGATAGAATAATTTTTTTTTTTTTTATCAAAAATGACTTGAATTTTGTATGATCTCTTTTGAAGTTACCTTATAATTTATGTTAATAATAAGGTACAATAATTTTTTTTTCTCTTTGTTATTATGTATAAAAAACATAAAACCTTTATATGGAAAAAATGAACTATAAATATGACCATACTATCGATACTATCGAATTTTTGCTTTGAAAACATCGAAACTATCGAATGGCGCGACCATCGATAGTATCCCAGCTCTACTGTAACTCCAGGGCCCATCTGGCGATCCTTTCTGAAGGGCTCTCAATGCTGTTGAGCCATTTCAGGGCCATATGGTCGGTTACTACTTTAAAGTGGTAAACTTCCAGATATGGCTTTAGCTTTCGGATCGCCCAGACGATTGCCAAGCATTCTTTCTCTGTCGTCGAGTAATTCTTCTCGGCGCCGTTGAGGGTTCGGCTTGAGCAAGAGATTACCTTTTCACCTTTCTCCGTTTCCAGGGTCAGTATTGCCCCGATGCCGTAGTCGCTCGCGTCCTTTTGCAGGGTGAACGGTTTGTCGAAGTCCGGGCATGCCAGTACGGGGTCTGCAACGAGTCTTGCTTTGAACTCTTTGACCGCCGGTACCACGACGCCACGCCCAGGTACTGTCGGAGCTCTCTTACTGTCGCTGTGAAAACTCTCGATGAATTCCGCCCAGGTTCGCCACTGTTTGCTGTTGGAGATGAACCACTTCAATGCCCTCCCTTTGAGTAATTCTGGCATGGCGCGGGGAATCATATCCAAGTCCAGGCCGTAAGTGTTTGCGGAACACTCCACTTGCTCCAGAAACTCGAACGGTTTCTCAATGCCGTCGAATTTAAACGACCATTCGCGGACTTGTTTCGCAACCTTTGCATAATCTGGCTGGCTGGGTGTCGGTACCGGTGCAGTCGTTTTCGCCTCCTGGTTTGGCTCTCCCTTTTGACTTTCCATTTGTATGTTGTCGATGGTCAGTCTTGCCACAAAATCTTCTCCTTCAGCGGGTGTCACCGAGATGCTTGGGTTTCTTATCTCGTGGTATGCTGCCTCCAGCTCGACCCAGATACTGGCAAGTTTGGGGTCGTTCTCGGTCTCAGAATAGTATTCTGACAATGCCTTTATCTTGTCGTCTGTTTTGCCTTTTAACTCAATGTTCAGCCTCTCTGCGACGTAGACAAAATCCTCTCTGGCGGTAAATCCACTTCTTTCCCATTCTGCTTTTAGTCGCTTTTTCTCTCTGGGACAATCACGTTTTGGGCGCCAGATGTAACGAACTGAATTTGTTAGGTCTGCTCGCTACGAGATTCGTGAGTCTAGCTCAGTATAGTTGTGTGTTCGTCTCGGCTGGCCTTGATTCGCCACTCGTGGCCGTCGACGACTCCTGGTCGCCTTGATGACTGGATGCTCCCCCGTTGGCTGGGTGCTCCGGTTCTGTAGCCCCTGTAGCTCCCTCGACGATCTTTGAAGCTCCCCGAAGGCGCTGAAGCTCCCTGAAGACGCTCGTCTCTGACGCGTGGGATCGACGACTACTCGTAGCGTCTTGGACTCGCCAGGAGATCAGCTGCGCGGGCTTAGGAAAGCGTCACCGTTCCCAGACTAGGGTTGTAACGATCCTGCTGCGGTGAGATAGTTCAACGGTGTCCAGGTGTTCGTTCTAACATTTATGTCTGGAGTGGTTGCTGTAAAAGTTCGACCCGGTTTCCAGAGTATGACACGAGCGAGATTTGGTGAAATTGAAGGGAATTGCGTTTATTTACTTAAATTTTTCAAGGATAGAGCAATGCGCAGCGGTGGGCGTCCTGTAGGTGAGAAAGAAAGAATGCGGCTTTTGCTTGCGCCGAAAAGTATGCCCCGGTAGGTGGACACGAAAGGCTCGGCTTCCTGGTTGCTCCGGGGAGGATGCCCGGCCACGTCGTCCTATAGACTGTCCCGAGATCCCAGTTGTCTTCGCGGGTGAGAGAGAGAGTTGTGGAGGCCACTTGGGTCTACCAGGTTATGAGAGAGAGTTTTGGTGGCCACTTGGGTCTTCCAGGTTATGAGAGAGAGTTTTGGAGGCCAGTTGGGTTTTCCGGTTATGAGAGAGAGTTTTCCCCACTGTGGGTTTACAAAGGTGAGCTCGATGAGCCGAGGAGGGAAACCCGAGCGGGTGGGTGACTCGGTGAACCGAGTTATGGGTCGAGAGAGAGCCGAGTTAGAGTCGGCTGCCACTGATGGCGGCTTCGTCGCTCGAAGTCGGGAATGGGACGGTGGGTGGTGGAATCCCAAAGATCGGCTGTCACTAATGACGGTCGGTCCCTCGGGGAGTGGGTAGAGGAGGGGGAGGGGGTTTTAGCTAACTACAATTTATTGGGGCGGACGGGGTACTAGACCCTATCTTAAAAAAAGACGTGAGAAGTAACTACCAGAGAGGTTGCTCACACCAATGCGTAAGGCTCACCTTTTCCGATCGCTGTTGGTTGCAGAGTGACTTGAACTGGGCAACCGGCGCCCTTCTTATACCCGTTGGCGTTAATTAGTGTGCCCGCACCACGGCAAAATCCCAGGTCATACGACTTAGCGCGTGTTACCAGCTGATCGTGGATCAGTGTGATTAGGCGATCGTGGATCAGTGTGACCCGGTGATCGTGGATCAGTGTGACCAGGTGAGCGTGGATCAGTGTGCCCAGCTATTTCTATAGGCGCGCCCGCCTTCCTATTTGAATTTGAATTCTTTCGCTTCATGTTTTTATTCCCTTAAACCAATCTTATTATTATATTTATCCTATTCCTTATGTACTCTGTTTTCGCTTCATGCTTTTATTCTCTCTTAACCTAAACTTATTGTTATGTTTTATATTTAATTATATTGTGCGCTCTGGAGCGTCACACCTCCCCCCATCTTGCGAAGGCACGAAGTGCCGAATCGTGATCTTCGACCTCCTGCCGAAAATGACCTTTCACGTCCTCTCTTCATCCTTTACTAGGATGGTCTGCTGCTGCCCCTTTTGTATCTGCCTCCAGCGTTCCTTTATCTGCGTCCACTGCCCTGGCCGACATCGTTGCATCAGCCGGTACTGTCCACACCATCTCATTGGTGAACACGTCCGGCTGTTCGCTGCTGCTGGAACCGGTGGGGCACTGGAGTACCTCCGTACTTTGCTGGTCTTCAGGAGCTGGCTCGGGTGTAACTCCAGGATGTCCCTATCCGGTGACGGCGTCCGCACTTTTCCCACTCTTGGCACCAGTTGGTGTCCGTCATTTGCCGCTCCGGTGAGTCTTCTCGGGATGTGTGCCACTCTTGCTCTTCCACCTGTGGGTCGGGCTGTCGAGGGTTGCGCCGGTGGTCGGGGTGCTGGCAGGTCATCCTTCGTGCCCCGCTAGTCGGCACATCGGTGGTTTGAGGCGAGTTGGCGCCTTGTTGTTGCATCTTGTCCCATTCGCACTCACAATCCATCGCCCCGTACTCAACGCGCCCAAAATCGCGATGGCGCCGATGCGCCCCTGCAAGATCGCGAAAATTTTCGAGAATTTACCGCTTCGAAGGCCGCGGTACTGTCATCTCTTTCTCTCTTGCACGTCTCCGCTGCCGAAGCCACGCGGTGAAGTTGCGCAGTTGTAAAAAGTTGGCGAACGGCGTAGACGTGCGAGCAGACGAGGAGAGCACAAATTTGTTATTTTTCTGATCGACTCTTTCTGAAGTGATCTACTCGAAGTCTGTGTTTTATGTGGAAGGAACATCTCTCGCACTAGTCGTGAGCCAACATTCTGAAATATTTTTTCCGACTGAAACGTAGAGCCATCAATCGGAATCTAACGGCGTGACTGCAACCTTCCGGGGCAAGTTCAAGTCATCCTGCCCTACAGGAAGAAGTGTCACGGTGTGAGACGTTGGCGGCCGGAAAAATATTGGAACCAGGCGCAGCTTCAGCGCTAACCTAAACGCGGTTGCGGCTCAACATAACCTAGAGGCTTACGTAACCCGAGTCACGTGAGGAATCGACCATGTAACCCCCAGGGGGAAACAAGGACAAAGAGGAGGACAAATCTTAAGGTGAGTTGACCATGCCTCCGGGCGGACTCCCCACTGACTCAACGTTAACAAGCATGCCGGAAGGGCCAGGTGGAGCTGATCACTCAAGTGTAGATTAGCCAGTCGGGCTGATGTCCACGCCCCAATCAGTCGGCGCGGGAGTCATAAAGAAAATAAACGACGAGCAATTGATTTATCAAACCGGCGAGCTCGACATCACCGCCATTGAGAATCACCTGACCCAAAGCAACAAGTGCGGGCCAAGCATCAGTTTGCCCTTTCAGGCCAACACGGCGCACTTAAACAACTCGTCGAAACATGGGGCTTGAGAAAGCCGGACCCGGTGCCAGATCCATTTCATAATCAAGCGCCGCCACTAACGCGTGGCCACGGAGGCGCGTATGATGAATCAACACCGCCTAGGCAAGGCGGCTCCGGATTATCGGCTATGCACATAGCCGCACGACAAGTTCTTAACAGAGAAATTCCTGTATTCACCGGCAAGCCAGAGGAGTGGTTGCTTTTTATTAGCAACTATGAACAGTCTACAGACAGATGCGGGTTCAGTAATGAGGAGAACCTGATACGTCTTCAAAGGTTCCTTAAGGGAGCGGCACTCGAGGCCGTACGTGGTAAGCTAATGTGCCCGTCCACAGTTCCTTACGCAATCGGGACTCTCAGGATGCTTTATGGACGTCCTGAGGTTATCTTCGCTAGTCTCCAGCGAAAACTAAGAGAAGATCCCGCCGTGAGATCCAACAACGTGGATTCGATAATCCGAGTAGCGCTGGCCGTGCAGAACTACTGCGCGACAATATCAGCGATAGGTCTACACGAGTACTAAAGTCGCGATCTGATCTAAAATCCATCCCAATGCCAACCTACCGCAATGCGAAGGCGAGACTCATTATCGGTCTAGATAACATCAAAACCAGCGTTCCGCTCAAGGTGCGAGAGATAGAGGGAGACGACATCGTGGCAGTACGTTGCAGACTTGGATGGTCCGCTTATGGACGGCAGTGTTCTGGTGAAGCTTCGCGCCCACGAATCTTGCACGTTTGCGAGTGCAATACCGGGGCCGCCTGCACGATCGGGACGAGGCTATGAGAAACCGTCGCCAAGAAGCCCCTTAGATCGAAGGAGGATGAACGCGCTGCTTGTATAATGGAGGCTACGACAACCTTCGACTCCGAAACTAAGCGTTGGCAAACCGGGCTACTCTGGAGATACGATAAAATGATACTTCCTAGCCATAGGATGCTAGGGCGTCTACAGTACACACCGAAACACCCTGTATTGTACCGGATCCGCAACGCTTTAGCAAGCTGGAAAAACTGAGCTCCACGCAAAGCAAAGTTCTTCAATTCCTGCGCTTGCTTATAAAGGAACCAAAAGATGGCCATCTACAACAGTTGCTACAACTGAAGCGGGCAGTGGACTCGTGGACTCATTCTGGTGCGAGTCAGTCAGGAAATGGAGTTTCCCGAAGAAATCAAAACCCTAAGAGCGGGTAACAACGTATACGATCGCAAGAGCCCATTGTTTAAGTGCTCCCCATTCCTAGACGAATCTGGCGTGATGCGAGTAAAAGGCCGCATAAACGCGATTGAGGGAATAGAGTTGGATGTGAAGCAGCCCATAATCCTATCGAGACGTCACCGGGTGACATATCTTATCGCGGATTACTACCACCGACGGTTTCACCATATGAACAACGGGATTTTCGTCAATGAAATGAGACACTCGTAAGGTAGGTTGCCAAGGATTGTCCGAGGTGCCGCATACAAAACGCCCGACCCGCGCCACTAGAAATAGGAAGTCTACCGCAGGAGCGTCTCTCTCCGTACACTCTCCCGTTTACATTCACCGGGGTGGGTCTCCCCGGGAGGAAGTACTTCGAGCAGCTTTGACTCAAGTGGTTTGCGGGAAATAGGATCACTGAGCCAAGCTGGTGATCAACTGGCCAAAAGTTACAGAATCGCAAGTCAGCTAGCCGATCGCTTTTGGAAGAAATGGCTACGGGAATATCTTCCAACGCTCACGAGGAGAACTAAATGGTTCCAGCCGCTCGCTATTGGAGCCAAAAGGAACACGTGGCTCAGAGGTCGGATCGTTGACGTTCACCAAGGGGCCGATGGTCAAGTTCGCAGCGCCGTGGTGCGCACAGTGGACGAAATGGTCACCCGACCGTCGGTAAAGCTGGCCAAGATGGCAACTTAAATATCGCCGCCGCGACCATGCATCTTGTCCCATTAGCACTCATAATCCATCGCCCCGTACTTAACGCGCCCAAAACCGCGCTGGCGCCGATGCGCCCCTGCAAAATCGCGAAAAATTGTCGAGAATTTACCGCTTTGAAAGCCGCGGTACTGTCATCTCTTTCTCTCTTGCACGTCTCCGCTGCCGAAGCCACGCGGTGAAGTTGCGCAGTTGTAAAAAGTTGTCGAACGGCGTAGACGTGCGAGCAGACGAGGAGAGCACAAATTTGTTATTTTTCTGATCGACTGTTTCTGAAGTGAACTACCTGAAGTCTGTGTTTTATGTGGAAGGAACGTCTCTCCAGTCGCGAGCCAACACCTACCATTTGTGATATCATGGGCTTGATGGTACGGTTCGTCCTTTCGGTTGGGTTTTGTTGTGGCGTATATGGTGCTGTGAACTGCTGTTGTATTCCCCACTGCTCCATGGCGGTCTTTGTTTTCCTTCCCGTAAACTGGACCCCATTGTAGGATATCAGTGTTTTTGGTGCTCCAACTCTTGCGATTATTCTTTCCCGAAATAATTTCAGGAAAGCTTCTGCCGTTGCTTGCCCTACTGCCGCTATTTCGGTCCATTTCAAAAACCTGTCGACTATTACAACTAGTGTGGTGTTTCCATGCTTTGTTTGTGGTAGTGGTCCCACGAAGTCTACGCATATGGTTTCCCATGGTGCTTCGGTGATTTTAGTTAGCATTTTTCCCGCGGATTTTTGTTGAGAAAATTCCAAGGTGTCCTGCCGTCGCGTTCCAGTGGTTTTCTCGGAGCCCCGTTTGAATTTCGTTCTTTGAAATGCAAAGTTTCCATGGTTGTAGTTCTCTTTCGCTGCCGCCATTCTTGTACATTCTTGCCCCTTCTATCTTAAATTCCCCGTTGCTTGGGTCTTTTTTACCTCCTCGAGTGCTTCCTTTATCCAGTCGGTTTGACTTCTTGCGGTTTTTACTTCTACCGCTGGTGCTCTGAATAAAGCATCTGCCACTGCGTTCAACTTTCCTTTTCGGTATCTGACCTCGAATTGGAATGTTTATAATCCGAGTGCCCATCTGAGGGGCCTTCTATCGAATTTAACCATTTCAGTGCCAAATGGTCCGTTACCACTATAAATTTGTAGCCTTCCAGGTACATTTTGTACTTATTGATGCTCCAGTAAATTGCTATGCACTCCTTTTCCGTGGCACTATAATTTTGTTCTTCCTTGCTCAACTTTCTGCTTGCGTACAAGATAACATGTTCCACTTCGGCATCCTCCTGGGTTAGCACTGCTCCTATTCCCAGGTCACTTGCATCCGTTTGCAGTTTGAACTGTTTTGTAAAGTCCGGGCATGCCAGTACCGGTGCTATCGCTAAGCTTTCTTTTATCCGTTCGAAGGTTCTTGATGCTGGGTCTGCCTCTCGAATTTTTTCCTTTCTTTACCAGCTCTTGTAGTGCACTTGCTTTTTCGGTGAATCCAGGGATGAATTTCCTATACCATGATGCCATACCTAAGAAACTGTGTACCTCCTTTGTGCTTTTCGGTGTCGGTAATTCTCGTATGGCCGCAACCTTTTCTGGTTCCGTTCTGATGCCTTTGTCGGTCATGATGTGTCCCAAGTATTTTAGCTCGGTTTGAAAAAAATGACACTTCTCCGCTTTTAACTTTAGGTTTGCATTTTGCAGCCGTCTGAACACCTCCCTTAATTTCTGACCACGGTGTCGATGGTTCTATTAATCCCAAAGCCAGCAATTCATCCACTTATTAGTTGATTATCGCTTGCTGCTTTGGGTAACGTGGGTAGTATCTTTGTTTTACTGGCCTATCATCCTTCATGTAAATCTAGAGGGTTGTAATATTACTATTTCCTTTCATTCCCTCGAATACTAGCTTTTGTTTTTCCAGAAATTTGTCGATCTCATCCTCTGTTGGTTCCGTTTCGATTGTGGTCTGCCTGGTTTCCTCTTCTTCTGGACATTCCTCTTCTTCTGTGATGTCCAATTCCAGATTGCCGCATTGTATCCTTGTCTGCGTCTTCGCCAGAAAGTCCATTCCCAGTAGTATCCCTCCTGTAACCTTGCTTAAAATCAGCAAATCCAATTCGAATTCTTCTCCGGCGAATTGTACTCTGGCTGTGAAGTCTCCCTCTGATTCTTGTCTTGTCAATTCACTGTATCTTCTCTTGCTGATCACGCTCCGTGACGCTCCCGTATCTACTATTCCTTTCGCTTTTACCGCTCCGATTTTTATCATGGCCATGTAGCTGGTGTTTGATTCTGGTCCTGAGCTACCAGCGTTATCTGCTCGGACCTCCGGTGTTTCCCGTTATCTCATGCAGACATCTGTTGTTCCGTTCTGGTTCCCTGTTACCACCGGCCGGTTGGTTCGGCTAACTTCAGGAATTCCGTTAATGTTTTGAATCCTGAGCGTTTAGTATAGAGTTTTATTTTGCTTCTGCAATTCCTGTATATACGGTCCAACTTCGATTCTTCCGAATACTCTGTGAATCTCATTAGCTTCCTTAGGTTCACCGCGTATTCCCTTGTTAGTTCCGTCTCCCGCTGTCGTAGCTGTGCAATTTGTGTTCACCTGTTCCTGGTATCTGGTTGGTAGGAAATATTCCAACAGTTCTTCCTTGAGTTCCTTCCAAGTATTTATCTCACTGGGTGTGGTGTTCCACCAATCTACTGCTACCCCTTCCAAGATGAAGGGCATAGTTTGAATCAGAGCGTCTTTGTTTATCACGTAGCCTTTGGCCCACTCCTCCGTCTTGCTGAGGAATTCAAAGGGATTGGTTGATCCCTGGTAGCGTGTCCCAGAGCTCCATTCTCGGTCTATGGTTTCCACTTCCATTTTCCGTTCCTTCTTGTCCGGCATGTCTGGTGCCTTTTCTTCTGACCGCGTTGGTGTTTTGATTTGCTTTACCAGGAAATCGATCTGGTTTGCTACCGCGCTCAGTTCGTCTGTCGGTGTTTTGCGTTGCTTCGTCGCTCCCTTCTCCTTGCTGTGTTTCTCCGCTAGCTCTCCTAGCCTCCGCCTGATCTCCTCTGTGTGGTCTGGGCTCTTTACGAATGCTACTAATATCTGTCTTAGTTCCTCCAATTTTCCTGCTGCGTCCAATCCGAATTCCACTGCGTACTCGATCAGATCCGCCTTCGATGCTAGGTACACCCAAGTCGACATAACTCTGTACCGGCGTCTTCCTCTTTACAACCACTTTAACCTGTCTCGGGCGCCATGTAACGATCCTGCTGTGCTGAGATAGTTCAACGGTGTCCAGGTGTTCGTTCCAACAATTATTTATGTCAGGAGTGGTTGCTGTAAGAGTTCGACCCGGTTCCCAGAGTATGAAACGAGCGAGGTTCGGTGAAATTGAAGGGGATTGCGTTTATTTACTTAAATTTTACAGAGTTTAAGACAAGGATAGCGCGGAGAGGTTGGTCCTTTCTTTGACGGCGTCGTCGAGTGCGGTCGTGGGCGGCTACTGCTCCTTTGGTAGTTGCGCAGCTGTGGGCGTCCTGTAGGTGAGAAAAAGAATGCGGCTTTTGTTTGCGCCGAAAAGTATGCCCCGGTAGGTGGACACGATAGGCTCGGCTTCCTAGTTGCTCCGGGGAGGATGCCCGGCCACTTCGTCCTCTGGACTGTCCCGAGATCCCAGTTGTCTCCGCGGGTGAGAGAGAGAGGTTGGAGGGCACTTAGGTCTTCCAGTTTATGAGAGAGAGTTGTGGAGGCCACTTGGGTCTACCAGGTTATGAGAGAGAGTTTTGGTGGCCACTTGGGTCTTCCAGGTTATGAGAGAGAGTTTTGGAGGCCAGTTGGGTTTTCGGTTATGAGAGAGAGTTTTCCCCACTGTGGGTTTACAAAGGTGAGTTCGATGAGCCGAGGAGGGGAAGCCCGAGCGGGTGGGTGACTCGGTGAACCGAGTTATGGGTCGAGAGAGAGCCGAGTTAGAGTCGGCTGCCACTGATGGCGGCTTCGTCGCTCGAAGTCGGGAATGGGACGGTGGGTGGTGGAATCCCAAAGATCGGCTGTCACTAATGACGGTCGGTCCCTCGGGGAGTGGGTAGAGGAGGGGGAGGGGGTTTTAGCTAACTACAATTTATTGGGGCGGACGGGGTACTAGACCCTATCTTAAAAAAAGACGTGAGAAGTAACTACCAGAGAGGTTGCTCACACCAATGCGTAAGGCTCACCTTCTCCGATCGCTGTCGGTTGCAGAGTGACTTGAACTGGGCAACCGGCGCCCTTTTTATACCCGTTGGCGTTAATTAGTATGCCCGCACCACGGCCGTATCCCGAGTCATACGACTTAGCGCGTGTTACCAGCTGATCGTGGATCAGTGTGACCAGGTGATCGTGGATCAGTGTGACCAGGTGATCGTGTGCCCAGCTATTTCTATTGGCGCGCCCGCCTTCCTATTTGAATTTGAATTCTTTCGCTTCATGTTTTTATTCCCTTAAACCAATATTATTATTATATTTATCCTATTCCTTATGTACTCTGTTTTCGCTTCATGCTTTTATTCTCTCTTAACCCTGTTCTGGCTCGTTTGACTTGTTCACTTTGATATCTTGACTGATCTTGATAGATTGACTCCTCGTGATCGACTGATCCTGCTGCCAGCGCGCGGCGTCTTTATATAGGGCCTCCGGGAACCGTTATTTCCCATTTGTGCTCCCTTTTCTGCTCCATTTTCTCCTCGCCGCGCCGCTACTACGGGAATTCGCCGCGTAACTGGTAAACGGCCGTCCATCTGTTGTCATTACTGCATATATTTGTGGGGAGTTATTCAACTCCTCACAATATATCCACGCTGCCACAATATATCGAGACAAGTGCAGGTTTTTCCAGCGAAGTCTGAGGTACCTAGGCCCCTGCTGACCGAGGCTCCGATCTTAGCATGTCCAGACTTCGAGGCGAAGTTCGTGCTACAAACCGACGCGAGTGAATAGTTCCTGGATGCATTCAGCAAATGGGTGGAACTGGAACGCGCTTTTCGAGAGCGGATCTTGAGAAGATTTGGAGTACCAAGGACGTTCGTCTGCGACGACGGCACACAGTTTACGGGCCGCTCATTCCAGAACTTCTGTAGGTCTCTGGGCATGGAGCTGCAACACACGGCGCCGTACACACCAAGGCAGAACCCGACGGAGAGGGCCAACTGAACGATCAAGACAATGATCGCCCAATACTTGGATGGAGGCCCGCAGAATGGATGGGACCAACTGTTGCCTGAGATATCCCTAGCGATCAATAGCAGCGTTTCCGACACAACAGGATTCAGCTCGGCGTTCCTGATATAAGGACGTGAACCTCGACTACCAAAGGCCTTATACGATGAGGTTACACCTAGACGGGACACTCCAGAGGTGGTCCCAACCGAGCGGCGCGTACAGCTGAGAAATATCTTTGACGTCGTACAAAACAACGCCGACCGCGCCGCGGCCGATCAAAGGCGCCATTACAACTTACGCCGACGAACCTGGAGACCATTGGTGGGATCACTAGGGGCTTGCCGCAAAGCTAGCCGGTAGATACGAGGGACTCATCCGGGTCGCGAAGTTCCCTTCCCCGAATATCGTGCAGTTGCACATACCCGGAAGTCGACGCCGACGAACTGCGAGCCTGAGCCAACTAAAACCGTACCATGACGAAGGGACAGATGCCGAGAGTACCAACACCGAGGACCTCGACTCCGAGATGACAGGTCTTCGGGCGCCGACTCGTGAATTATTCCGGGCACGGACTGGAGCACGGGCCGCTGGACAATTTCCGGGCGTTGACTTGTGTACGTGCCGCTGGATAATTCCGGGCACGACTGGGTCCTTGGCCGCTGGAACATTCCGGGCCACAGCATGAGTCGCCGATAGCTCCGTCGGCTCCGAATCCTACTCTAACCACCCCAAATTGTTTGCTCTCCTCTAATAAAATCCCTCTCAGATCATTGGCGTCGTATTTCTTGGCCGTCTCAGAATATTATAAATTTTGTGGGGAACTCTGGGCCGCTGAGGATCACCGCGGCCGTAGTAGCTTCTTTACAGCGTATCCAAACTGTATTTTAGGGTCTAGAGGTCTGCATGAATGCATTCAAAACGCCTTATGAATCATTCATGTTTCTTATGAATGAGTGTGAATGAGTGAAACTTCAATAGAATTTGAGTGAATTTGAATGAACACCTTAGACTCGGTCTCACAACATTCAAGCTATATCGCCCGAATGGGAATGAAACAGAATGACAGATTTAACTGAGTTTATTCGAGTTAATTCTATAATAAACAAGAGAGAACGCTATAGTCGGGTGCCCCGACAATCAGATACCCGTTACTCAGGTAAAGGGAGTGCGAGGGAGATGGAGATAGAAACTTTGAACACGCATAACTTTTTAACGAATGGTCCGATTTGAAAAATTTAAAACTGCATTTTTACTTTTCCGAAATATTGAAATTTTTAAAATCGTATTTAAGCGATTGTGGGCGTTAGAGGGGGCGTGGCACCTTTTTGAAACAAACTTGCGCTGCGTAGGAACTCCTAGAATCTGCATGCAAAATGCCAATCTTCTAGCTTTTATAGTTTCCGAGATCTCAGCGTTCATACAGACAGACAGACGGACAGACAGACGGACAGACAGACGGACAGACAGACGGACAGACAGACGGACAGACAGACGGACAGACGGACATGGCTAGATCGACTCGGCTAGTGATCCTGATCAAGAATATATATACTTTATGGGGTCGCAAACGCTTCCTTCTAGCTGTTACATACTTTTGCACGAATACAATATACCCTTTTACTCTACGAGTAACGGGTATAAAAATATCAAAGGGCGGGGTTTGTGATGCATCCAAATAGTACAGATTCATTAATTAATAATATTAAAGTAAAAAAAATCAAAAAAACATTTTTTTTTAATTCTTTAAGATTAAATATGTAGATTGGCGTGTAAAAATATAATTTTGTTAATGTTATCCGCGTTAGTGGCATGTTTTTTGTAGTTTTTTAAGTTTGGCACGACTAAGTGCAAAGTTGGTCGTTTGCTGGCCTCTAGTTTTTTTGATACGCCCTCAAAGACTTACAAAAGGCTGGAAATTGCACTGTTTAAATTCAACTTGTCGATTCTGTGAGCTTTTTTCTCCATCGAGAAGTTTCTGCTTTGTTTCTAAAAGCTCTTCAATGGATAAGACCTAACAGACCACATTATATCAAGACACTGATAAAATTAATAATAAATAGTAGGGGAGTGTAAGGTAATTTAATTTTATTTTTTTTATTCAAGAATTTTAATTCTTATCGATGATTTTGTGTAGAAAACTATAATATTACCAGACAGCATTAAATGCTGCAGTTTTGTTGTAGTTTTGTATTGTTTTTAGTTGTGCGACTTGATTTATTTGTCACTTGACCCGTGTAGAAAAAGTGGTCCATACAGCCAGAGATTATGTTCTGATAATTTGCTGGCTGCAATTCCTCATGATAGCACATCAGCTGGATTGTTTGCCGAGGATACGTGTCGCCATTGAGATGGATCTGAGACAGCTTGGATTTTGGCTATCCGATTCGAGACGAAAGTGTGGTATGTGGCCGACGATGCGTTTATCCAGGACAAAACTACAGTTGAGTCAGTCCAGAAGTATCCAGATGCCCTTTCGATCGGTAGCCGCAAATCCTTTCTTACTCTGTGTGTTATTTCAGCCCACAACAGCGCAGCACATAGTTCAAGGCGAGGCAACGTTTCTTTCGCTGATGGAGCCTCTCGTGATTTGGAGCAAAGAAGTCGTACCGAAGTTTGATTGTTTTTGTAGGTAGCTCTTATATACACTGCTGCTCCGTATCCACGCTCTGATGCATCCACGAATGTGTGTACTTTTTGATTAACTGGAACCTTTCCATTATAGATATGTCTAGGAATTTGCAGACTGTTCAATGCATGTCGTTTTTTTTTCAATATTTTCAAAGATGATTTATTTATATTAGGATCTATAATTAATCAATTATGTATTGGCCGTTTTGTTCGACCACTAATGACCATCTCTCGGGCAGCTGCATAATTCCGCGCTCGAAGAACTTTTGGTCTTTTCCAGCAAAGAATCGAGACAAGTGGTTTTCGACAGCCTCATCTGAATCAAAGTCTTTACCATTCAAAGAGTTTTGAAGAGAGCGAAACAAATGGTAATCTGAAGGTGCTAAGTCCGGACTATAAGGTGGATCAGTACCCGTTAATTTTTGCTGAGTGACCAAAGATGTGTGGGGCCTATCGTTGTCATGGTGAAAGACTTATACCCTTGCGAGTAGCTAGTGCCGGCTTCTTATCTTTAATTTTTTCCGCCAAATTGGATAGCTGGCGACAGTACACATCTGAATTGATGGTTTCATTCCGTCCCAGCAGCTCAAAGTGCACTACACCCTTCCAATTCCACCAAACAGACAGCATAACTTTCCTCTGATGGATATCGGCCTTTGATGTGGCTTGGGCTGGCTCATGTTTCTTGCTCCATGATCTTTTTCGTTAGACATTATTGTAAACAAACCCACTTTTCGTCGCCAATAATCCGCTTCAAAAAAGGATCGTTTTTAATCTATTGCAGCAGAGAATTGCAGATATTGACATGCTTAATTAGGTAAATTTCCTTTAAGTTATGCGGAACCCAAACATCGAGCTTGTATACGTAGCCAAGTTTCTTCAAATGGTTTTCAACCGTTGTATGCGACACACTGAGCTTCTCTGACATCTCCCTCGTTGAATAACGCCGGTTTTCATCTAGCAAAGCCTTAATTTGTTCGTCAAAAACGGCCGATGGTCGACCAGAACGTGGGGCGTCTTTAACTCCAAAATCTCCAAGCCTGAATTTGGCAAACCAGCGCTGACATTGGCGATCACTCATGGCATCTTTACCATACACTTCGCACAATTTTTCGAGAGCTTCGACCGCTTTTTTTCCTTTTCGGAAATAAAAAAAGCAAAATATGCCGAAAATGCTCACTTTGATCCTCCATGTTTAATTTGCTATAGCTTCCACAAAAGTTATCGAATAATTACCAAATTTGCATCGATAGTACCTAAGACAATAAGCTTTAAAACGATACTAAAAAGTGTGACCTTGGTGCTTGATTAGTCGTAAATAAATTAGATTAAAAACGATTACTAAAAAAAACGACATGACTTTCTTGCCCACCCAATATTATGTGTGGTAGCACAAAGGCTTCAACATCTTGAGTGAAGGCATTATGCATTGACTTTACTTGCACATTTGCTCTTGCTCTACTGGTCTTTGGATTGCCTCCAATGCCCTCGATACGTAGAGAAGTTCCATGAAGTTTCAGTGATAGTACTGACGCCATTTGCTCGGAAATCAGATTACTTTGTGCTCCTGAATCTAGCAGCGCTCTGAAGGTAGCAATTTGACCATTGCTTGCCTTCACTGACACTTTGACTGTGGCCAGCAAATTATAATTCTTGTTGCTAGCTGAACCTACAGTTAGTGACTGTTGATTGGATGCTGTACCTGATGTGGTTTCCAGGTGCAACAATGTATGATGTTTCTTGTCACACTTAAAACACGGGCGACCTCGGCAATCCTTTGCCTTGTGGTCATTGCTGAAGCAGTTGACACACAGTCTTTGTTTTTGTACCCAATTAACTCGTTCGGGTATTGTTTTGCTGCGGAAGTCATCGCATTTATAGAGCCAGTGATTCCTTTTGCAAAATTGACAGCATGGTCCTTTTCCAGTGCTGGCTGATGAGCATGTTGGACCCTTTTGGTCTTTTCTTGATTGTTGTCCCTTTTTTCCTGTTCCAAGTACTCGGATGCGCTGGTCCAGTAAGCTGAGCAGTGTGTCGAGACCCCGTAACTCTCGGGACCCGTCTAACGACTGCTCGTATAGGGCTCTGCTAGCAAGATCCAATTTTTGCTTGATGATGGCAATCAATATTGTATGCAGGAAGCGATTGAGAATCGTGTCTGCCACATGTCGGGGATTGTTGTAGGAATCAACTAATATACCCCATGCGCTGAGGTAATTTTCTTCCTTAAGATCGATGTTTCTTATCAATCTTTCAGCCGCTCCAGTTACGGTGGTTTTTAGGTACCACATTTTCCGTACCGTCGGCATGTTAGTATCATGGACCATGCATTTGAATAAATCAAAAAACTGAGTCCATTTGAGTAGATCCCCATCGAATTTGGGGATGCTGACTCTGGGCAAATGCATATCTTCATTGCTAGAGTAGTTTGATTTTGCTCCTAAGATAACTTGAATTTCCTATTCAAGTTTTAGGAACAATTTCATGTCATATCCTCCCTTGCTTGGATCATCATATTCTTCATGTACGGAGAAATGGATCTCTTGATTTTGCTCCCATAATGATTTTATGAAATCACTTGTTACGGTCTTTACCGTCTCTGAATACTCTTTCAGAGCGCGCTTAATCGAATCTGATATTGCCTTTTGTCGACGACATGCTGATATAAGTTTCTGGGACTCTATCATGGGCTGCTGAATGCTTGCAGGGTCACCAGTTGGGGCTGGAGTTACCTCGGCTTGGCTTGTTGATTGTTCCATGCCGTCCCGATATTTGTCGTATGACTCACGACAGTCGTTGTAGAACTTCTAGTACACCGTAGTTCTATATTTTTGAGGAATCTTGAGATCATTCTTTGTAAATCGACTCCAAGCGTCATCGAGTGCGGTTAATCTCGTTTGATAATAATTCGGACCGGATTTTCTCTCCGATGAATCTTTTTTGAAGTTGATGATAAATTTTGAGATTTCTTGACTGATATCTTCTTGCACGTCTAGTGCTTCTGTGACTGTTTGCTCATCCATGTCACTCATATTTATTACCTTGTGTTTAAAACTTCTGACCCGTTGGGAGTGATTTATTTGCTTGTATAGCTGGATACGCTCCTATTCGCAACCGAATTGGTCAAAGAAGCTTTTAACACTTATGAATGATTTTGATGAATTTGATGACAGCAACTGTGGTGCTGGGTTCTCGTACTCTGAGAATGTTTGATTCTGGTTTCAAAGTGTCGCCTGTTGACAACTTTGAGAATGTGTCCGGGATTGGATGATTTAAATCCGTTTACCGGGATCACAAACGATTTTATCAAATCGTTGACGGAGCTGGTCGCCTTGTTGACCAGTCTTCCAACTTCCTGAGTCGACTGTGCTCAGGTGTCCTTAATCTGTCGCCTTGTTGACGACTTGGGCAAAAGGACTCGTATGGAAGATATCTCCAACGTTGTGTTCTAGGATGTGATTTCTTGGTGAGATCACGTCGGGGTCACTAAAATGTTATTTCTTGGCTTAGATGCCTGGCATACAGTACATAAACTGTCTGCCTAAAGTCGTCGAAACTAGAACTTGAACCAGTTGGACTAAGGTTTGCATATGAGAGTCTGAAGACTAGAGCGACAGCCTCTGTTGAATGCAGAATGAGTACAACTTGATTGTATGAGTCAGAATTGTTATTTATAGGTAACAAGAAAGGAAGCTAACTTCGGCAAGCCGAAGTTTATATACCCTTGCAGTTAAAATAAAAAGTCAAAGAAAGCAATGTACATTTTTATTTTTAACCGTGAACTTAACGCTTTGTTCCGTTTTCTTTAGAGTATTTCAAGGCGCTTTGAACTCAACTGAACTGAATACGTTTTGGTTGTAATGATTTCTAATTGTTCAAAATCACCACGCCTACATAAAATTTAAAATAAAAAAATCTTACTATTCATATGAGAGCCTAAAGATATAGTGGTCCGATCCGGCTCGCTCCGACATGTGTACTACCTGCAATAGAAGGAAGACTTTTGGGAAAGTTTCATTGCGATAGCTTTAAAACTGAGAGACTAGTTCGCATAGAAACGGACAGACGGACATGGCTAGATGGACTCGGCTATTGGTGCTGATCAAGAACATATATACTTTATGTGGTCGGAAACGTCTACTTCATTGCGTTACAATATCTGACTGAAATTATAATACCCTCTGCAAGGGTATAAAAGGTGCTTAGGTTAACAGAATAGGTATAAAGCAAAGTGTTGGTTATTATGCATAATCCGCTAATGGGAGCAAGCCCAGCTCGTGCCAATAAGTGGGTCATTGCTAATGTTGCTGACGGCTAGAGCTGGGATACTATCGATGGTCGCGCCATTCGATAGTTTCGATGTTTTCAATGCAAAAATTCGATAGTATCGATAGTATGGTCATATTTATAGTTCATTTTTTCCATATAATGGTTTTATGTTTTTTATACATAATAACAAAGAGAAAAAAAATTATTGTACCTTATTATTAACATAAATTATAAGGTAACTTCAAAAGAGATCATACAAAATTCAAGTCATTTTTGATAAAAAAAAAAAAAATTATTCTATCCAGGAATTTTTATGCAGAAATAACAAAATGTCCACATTATTCGCCTTAATGTCAGTGATGTGAAAATTGCCCAGCACCATCGATAGCGTCAAAAAACTATCGATGGTGACTCAGAAAGGCAAAAATTCGATATATCGATAGTGCCATCGATAGTATCCCAGCTCTACTGACGGCTTGACCCGATATATGATACTTATAACTAAAAAAAATATGAAAAAAATATGGTTCTCGCCAAACGCTGTAGAATTCAGTTCCGTTGGAATTTCGAATCCTAATTTTACAGAATTATGCTCAGTAGATGTAAGCTACTTTCTGCTTTTCACTTTTAATAACTCGAATAACTCGAATGATTCGAATGTTTTTGACATTACCTACCTTGTCGTTTCATATTTAGCTATAATTCATTATAATTCATCTGAATTGAATGTTGAAAATTGTCAAACTCAACATCATTCAAATTCACTCGCATTTATTTGATTGTGTGCTGTCACTCAATTCATTCAAGATCATTCAAAGCCATTCAAATATATTCAACTTTTGAATGTATTTTAGCAGACCTCGATTAGGGTCATGAAATCATTTAAATTGTCTTAAACCAAGCCATATAGGAAACTTCTGTGACGACTTTTTTTGACGACTTTTGGAAAATGGCTAAATTTTGTAAGCCCGTAAGCACCAATAGCCGAGTCCATCTAGCCATGTCCGTCTGTCCGTCTGTCTGTCTGTCCGTTTCTATGCGAACTAGTCTCTCAGTTTTAAAGCTATCGCAATGAAACTTTCCCAAAAGTCTTCTTTCTATTGCAGGTAGTACATATGTCGGAGCGAGCCGGATCGGACCACTATATCTTAAGGCTCCCATACGAATAATCAAACAAATATAAGAAAATTCATTGTAACTTTGCAGGAAGTAGGCGTTTTGATTTCTGACAACTTAAAAAGGTATTTCTTTTATCTGCAAGGGTATATAAGCTTCGGCTGGCCGAAGCTAGCTTCCTTTCTTGTATTAAAGGTATTTTTAATACTTCTCAAAAATTAATGTAAATGAAATGGTTAAAAAACTGTGAACAAAACAAAATTTGTTTGATTTGTGAGATTTGGTATATAACACGTTATTGTAATTATGTCACGTTTAACAATGATTAATAAACAAAATTAGCCACTTTTGCCAGCTCAGAACAACTAACGCTGCCTGAGTGTTGAATTTTGTGTGAGGGTATCCAAACTGTATTTTAAGGTCATGGAAACATTTAAATTGTTTTAAGCACTTCCTTTCAGGAAACTTTTTGTTTTCCGAAAAACCCGCTACTTTAGCGGGAAAAAAGCTACAAATAGCTCAATTTCGTAACTTCTGAACTACTAACGCTAATCATATGTACCTCGTTTAAAGGGTATTTGGAAATACTTAAACGCCTTTTTTACTTAATTCGTTTAAGTATAATAATTTATGGTTTTATGGTATTGTAACGAAACTTAGTCGCCCGTAGGGGTTTCCAAATTCGCCACTGTTAGCCGAGCGGATACTTCTTAATTAGGTGGGGGTCAATCCACGTTACGACAACGTCAGTCAACTAACAACGCAATAGTTCTTAAGGGCTATTTTTAAGTTTTTATTAGCCGCTTAATTAATCGAGCTTGCAGCATGGCAGACAACCGGAAGAAGCGAGAGAGAGAAGGAAGGCGATCAGTGTGATCGCTATTCCCTTAAAAAGTTTTTTGACCGGCTTTTTACAGGTCCTAGGGTGACCAGTCGTGCAGGGTTGCCAGGCGTTGGCTTTGGGTATGGTGCTGCCACTTGGGCAAGTATTGTGGCGCCAACTTTCGTTACAGTATATTAGCTCCTAGGAGAGCAAAAGTAAACAAACAAATACTTCTGATATCAAATAAAAAAGGCTGGATTAGTCTGCTAGGGCGGGCCGAATGAGAAAATGTAAGAAAGTTAGGTTCCATTATTTACCGGTGGATCTAGATGCCCTTGAACCATGCCGCATTCTCGTCGCCTTCGCTGTTTCATATATCATTCTCCTTGCAGTTTAGCTGAGTAACGGTTATCTAATATTCAGAGCACACGACTGTAGCGTTCCCTCTTGTTTATATTGGTACTCTTGAGTTATAATTACAATTAGTAAATTATTAAAAATTCAATTTTTGTTCTTATACTTTTATTTATGTTTTTTTATAGATTTGTGATCATTTTTCTGTATGTGATGATGTTATAATTTCTGTTGATGTCCGTCGATTAGAAATTAAAGACAGTGATAACATTATTACGTACGCGCTATCGCGAGCTCGTCATTGGCTAGAGTACGCTGATTGGCAGAAGTCATTTTTATTATTATACCAAGTGGCAAAGTTAATTAAATCAAAGGAACGACTTATAAAATTTATTGACACGCTATATGTATATCAACCCCAAACGACAGTACATCTCGCTCATCTAGTTCGACTTACAAAAAGAGTAGTTTTATCCCTGGAACCACTTGATGACATGGATGTTAATGTTGTAGCAAGAATGCTACATTTAATTTCCTCCACCTTTAAACTAATAATCGTTGGTAATGAACTTAACACCCTAATGGATAATTACTATGAAACAATGGTAAACGAATTATGTGATATTCTCAACAAATTTAATTCTGAGTGGGAATACATTCCCAAATCTCAATGTCGTGCAGAGTCCGAATCATGCTTAAACATTGATAACTTCAGGAATAGGCTAGAGCAAATGTCCACTCTTAGACCACAAGGACTAGAACATATTAATAATTGGTTACATGCCCATTGGAAGTTAAGTAGTTGCCTGTTTTATATGGGAATGGGTACTGCACGCCGCCTTCATCCTGAGGAAGGCCCAAAGCATATTGACCGATCTACATTTAGTATGAGAATGGAAAGTTTTGACTTAGACCAGGATAGAATTATTGAATTCGAATCCGAAGACTCAATGCATACGCTTGTTTTCACAGACAAGCTTATTAATGAATTAAGGCGACGACTAAGATCTGACGAAGTTCTTATTTCAGTTCGAAGTCATAAGCAAAGCCAATACTGGTGGTATCCTGAACAAGAGTCGCAGACTCAAGTGCTTGTAGTTAATGCATATTCAACAAATAATATCTGGAAGAAGTCTCAGGAGATTTCTGAACCTTTTCAATATATCTCAAAATTAAAGATGAATTTTTCGGCTGGTGTTCCTATTAATAATGAGCTAACATTTCGAACCCTTCAGCGTGGAATTGACTTTGACGACCCTGAGGAAAATGTTGAGAACGTCATACACGATAGTGCGTATACTCCTTTTGAAGTACGTATGTACCGAACCGAGTTATACGGTCTTTCAGTTCTTGGAGTTACTTTTACTCAAGCGGATATAGACTATATTGTACTCAATCGCATGACAAATATACCTAAATTGAAGGATTTGGAGAGTCAAAAATCTACTTGCAGAGTGAGAACAGGCGTTCTGCAACCAACTACTATATTGATAAGAAACCGATGCGGAAAATCACAACCTGTATATATTTACCTTCGCGCTGCTAATTCATCTGAGCCTTGGAATAATTTCTACCATTCTGGAGCCCGTTTTGGCATTTTCTACTGAAATAAGGAGCTGCCGAATTTGGAATTATGCTCGGCCCGAGCCAAGTTGGCAAAATTTTGCATGCCTGCCTGAAATGAACAAAAGTATATATTTTGGTATTCATTGCCGTTGTAATTTTATTAGTGATTTTTATGCAGATGCTATGCCAATAATTGCCGTTCAAATGAATTTAAAATGCCACCTGGAACGGCCAGTAGTGTCCCATAACTATCAAATGACCATTTTCTTTTTTTCTTTATCTATATCTGGAATTATATATGTATTTTTTAATATGAAAACAATTTCTGATTGGGATAAAAAGTTATATGTTGAAACATATCCAAAAAGTGACATTTGCTGCCGTGGTGATGTTGTATTAATGTGTACCTTTGGAGGAAGATATAACGCTGGTACATCAGCAAATATTATATTTTCTTTTAAATTTTTAAATCAAATAACGAATGTTATAGTATACCAAGATCCCGTTTTTCGTACATTTAAAAGAAATTGTACAATCTCTTTTCGGCTAATGATTCAACCATTCCAAGTACCAACTGGACTTGCGGTTGGACACGATAACACAGGAATTTATCCGCATTTTTTTTGTAGAAATGTTTTTATATATGATTTAACTACTAACGAAGCGCAAAACTTTTTGATTGAGCAGTGGGTAGGACGCTACAGATTAATTACTGAGTATAACATCGTTCAAACGTTTTATTGCTCTACAACTTTGGAAGAAGAGTTACTCCAACGGAAGCTTCGATTTTTGCATGCCATGGAGAACTATATGGGAAACTGGTATTTATTTCAACCAATTATTGGACCATGGCGTTTTGGAACAGACAGGACCTCATTTTGTAGATGGGAAAGAAGCTGTATATTTATAGGGAAACTTTTTATTTCCATCAGCTTAGTCGTAATATTTTTTGGACGCACTGAACCGACAGTATGCGATCCAAGTCCGAAAAAATATAATGATATCGATGTGCTGACTCGTCTTTGTCTAATATGTTTTGTAGTTAGTTGTTTTGTACAGTCTTCTTTGGAAATTATATTTAAGACAATTGGAATTTATGATTTTATTTAAATATATATTTTTTGGATTTTAAATAATTGATATAGTCTATATTTTTGGTGGTAATGGGTGCATAGGGAATCCACAGGTAACTTCTTGTAACAAGAATACTTCAACGTGCCCCTGTAGACGTTTCACTTTAACTGGCATTTATTCATCTTTTACGACATTTGACGACTTTTGGAAAAACCCGCTAGTTTAGCGGAACAACCGCTAAAAATGGCTAAATATCGTAAGCCCGTAACTTACGAAATTCTAATGCTACAGACTTGTGCCTTACCTCATATTAAAGGTGTTTTTAATACTTCTTAAAAATTATTGTAAATGAAATGGTTAAAAAACTGTGAACAAAACAAAATTTGTTTGATTTGTGAGATTTGATATATAACACGTTATTGTAATTATGTCACGTTTAAAAATGATTAATAAACAAAAGTAGCCACTTTTGCCAGCTCAGAACAACTAACGCTGCCTGAGTGTTGAATTTTCTGTGAGGGTATCCAAACTGTATTTTAAGGTCATGGAAACATTTAAATTGTTTTAAGCACTTCCTTTCAGGAAACTTTTGTTTTCCGAAAAACCCGCTACTTTAGCGGGAAAAAAGCTACAAATAGCTCAATTTCGTAATTTCTGAACTACTAACGCTAATCATATGTACCTCGTTTAAAGGGTATTTGGAAATACTTAAACGCCTTTTTTACTTAATTCGTTTAAGTATAATAACTTATGGTTTTATGGTATTGTAACGAAACTTAGTCGCCCGTAGGAGTTTCCAAATTCGCCACTGTTAGCCGAGCGGATACTTCTTAATTAGGTGGGGTCAATCCACGTTACGACAACGTTAGTCAACTAACAACGCAATAGTTCTTAAGGGCTATTTTTAAGTTTTTATTAGCCGCTTAATTAAGCAAAAGTTAACAAACAAAAACTTCTGATATCAAATAAAAAAGGCTGGATTAGTCTGCTAGGGCGGGCCGAATGAGAAAATGTAAGAAAGTTAGGGTCCATTATTTACCAGTGGATCTAGATGCCCTTGAACCATGCCGCATTCTCGTCGCCTTCGCTGTTTCATATATCATTCTCCTTGCAGTTTAGCTGAGTAACGGTTATCTAATATTCAGAGCACACGACTGTAGCGTTCCCTCTTGTTTATATTGGTACTCTTGAGTTATAATTACAATTAGTAAATTATTAAAAATTCAATTTTTGTTCTTATACTTTTATTTATGTTTTTTTTTATAGATTTGTGATCATTTTTTTTTTTTTTTTATTTAATTTAATTTATTTATTTAGTATCCCAGCGCTACAAGTGCAGACTTATAATTATGGCGCTAGTCACATTGATTTGATATTTATAGCTTATTATTATTTTTAAAATATTTAAACAACTTTCCTCATTTACTTACTTAATTACTTAATTACTAACATCCAATTTTTTGTAGTTTTCGAATTACTAGTATATTATTTTAAATTTTTTTTTTTTTTTTTATTATTATTATTTTTATAAATTATTATTGTATTATATTGTTATTTTTAATTAAACTTGCGATTTGAAATTATCTTTAACTTTATTGTAAAATTGAGTTGCGCTCCTAATTGTTTTGAATTGGTGCGGTAGATTGTTCCATAGCCGAATACCATTTATGAAAAATTGCCTAAATGGTATTCATTTTTTCTGTATGTGATGATGTTATAATTTCTGTTGATGTCCGTCGATAAGAAATTAAAGACAGTGATAACATTATTACGTACGCGCTATCTCGAGCTCGTCATTGGCTAGAGTACGCTGATTGGCAGAAGTCATTTTTATTATTATACCAAGTGGCAAAGTTAATTAAATCAAAGGAACGACTTATAAAATTTATTGACACGCTATATGTATATCAACCCCAAACGACAGTACATCTCGCTCATCTAGTTCGACTTACAAAAAGAGTAGTTTTATCCCTGGAACCACTTGATGACATGGATGTTAATGTTGTAGCAAGAATGCTACATTTAATTTCCTCCACCTTTGAACTAATAATCGTTGGTAATGAACTTAACACCCTAATGGATAATTACTATGAAACAATGGTAAACGAATTATGTGATATTCTCAACAAGTTTAATTCTGAGTGGGAATACATTCCCAAATCTCAATGTCGTGCAGAGTCCGAATCATGCTTAAACATTGATAACTTCAGGAATAGGCTAGAGCAAATGTCCACTCTTAGACCACAAGGATTAGAACATATTAATAATTGGTTACATGCCCATTGGAAGTTAAGTAGTTGCCTGTTTTATATGGGAATGGGTACTGCACGCCGCCTTCATCCTGAGGAAGGCCCAAAGCATATTGACCGATCTACATTTAGTATGAGAATGGAAAGTTTTGACTTAGACCAGGATAGAATTATTGAATTCGAATCCGAAGACTCAATGCATACGCTTGTTTTCACAGACAAGCTTATTAATGAATTAAGGCGACGACTAAGATCTGACGAAGTTCTTATTTCAGTTCGAAGTCATAAGCAAAGCCAATACTGGTGGTATCCTGAACAAGAGTCGCAGACTCAAGTGCTTGTAGTTAATGCATATTCAAAAAATAATATCTGGAAGAAGTCTCAGGAGATTTCTGAATCTTTTCAATATATCTCAAAATTAAATATGAATTTTTCGGCTGGTGTTCCTATTAATAATGAGCTAACTTTTCGAACCCTTCAGCGTGGAATTGACTTTGACGACCCTGAGGAAGATGTTGAGAACGTCATACACGATAGTGTGTATACTCCTTTTGAAGTACGTATGTATCGAACCGAATTATACGGTCATTCAGTTCTTGGAGTTACTTTTACTCAAGCGGATATAGACTATATTGTACTCATTCGCATGACAAATATACCTAAATTGAAGGATTTGGAGAGTCAAAAATCTTCTTGCAGAGTGAGAACAGGCGTTCTGCAACCAACTACTATATTGTTAAGAAACCGATGCGGAAAATCACAACCTGTATATATTTACCTGCGCTCTGCTAATTCATCTGAACCTTGGAATAATTTATACCATTCTGGAGCCGTTTTTGCATTTTCTGCTGAAATAAGGAGCTGCCGAATTTGGAATTATGCTCGGCCCGAGCCAAGCTGGCAAAATTTTGCATGCCTGCCTGAAATGAACAAAAGTATATATTTTGGAATTCATTGCCGTTCTAATTTTATTAGTGATTTTCATGCAGATGCTATGCCAATTATTGCCGTTCAAATGAATTTAAAATGCCACCTGGAACGGCCAGTAGTGTCCCATAACTATCAAATGACAATTTTCTTTTTTTCTTTATCTATATCTGGAATTATATATGTATTTTTTAATATGAAAACAATTTCTGATTGGGATAAAAAGTTATATGTTGAAACATATCCAAAAAGTGACATTTGCTGCCGTGGTGATGTTGTATTAATGTGTACCTTTGGAGGAAGATATAACGCTGGTACATCAGCAAATATTATATTTTCTTTTAAATTTTTAAATCAAATAACGAATGTTATAGTATACCAAGATCCCGTTTTTCGTACATTTAAAAGAAATTGTACAATCTCTTTTCGGCTAATGATTCAACCATTCCAAGTACCAACTGGACTTGCGGTTGGACACGATAACACAGGAATTTACCCGCATTTTTTTTGTAGAAATGTTTTTATATATGATTTAACTACTAACGAAGCGCAAAACTTTTTGATTGAGCAGTGGGTAGGACGCTACAGATTAGTTACTGAGTATAACATCGTTCAAACGTTTTATTGCTCTACAACTTTGGAAGAATATAATATAATGATATCGATGTGCTGACTCGTCTTTGTCTAATATGTTTTGTAGTTAGTTGTTTTGTACAGTCTTCTTTGGAAATTATATTTAAGACAATTGGAATTTATGATTTTATTTAAATATATATTTTTTGGATTTAAAATAATTGATATAGTCTATATTTTTGGTGGTAATGGGTGCATAGGGAATCCACAGGTAACTTCTTGTAACAAGAATACTTCAACGTGCCCCTGTAGACGTTTCACTTTAACTGGCATTTATTCATTTTTTACGACATTTGACGACTTTTGGAAAAACCCGCTAGTTCAGCGGAACAACCGCTAAAAATGGCTAAGCCCGTAACTTACGAAATTCTAATGCTACAGACTTGTGCCTTACCTCATATTAAAGGTATTTTTAATACTTCTTAAAAATTATTGTAAATGAAATGTTTAAAAAACTGTGAACAAAACAAAATTTGTTTGATTTGTGAGATTTGGTATATAACACGTTATTGTAATTATGTCACGTTTAACAAGAAAGGAAGCTAGCTTCGGCCAGCCGAGCTTATATACCCTTGCAGATCATTCCAATTAATTTACAAATCGGAAAAATGTTAAATTTCCTATTATTTCTCTTATTTCCGATCGTTCCTATGGCAGCTATATGATATAGTAGTTCGATTTTGATAAAATTAAAATCGAAATTCGGAAATATTTAAAAAGAGTCATATCCCAGAGTAGAAGAGAATACAATAAAAACCAACGAAGCAATAATTTATTTCCTATTATTTTCCCATTAATTTTCCGATCGTTCCTATGGCAGCTATATGATATAGTCGTCCGATTTTGATAAATTTTTTTTCGAAATTCAGAAATAATTAAAAACTAATATTCCCAAGATTAGAAGGTAATACTTCAAAAAACACCGAAACTAGAATTTTTTTACCGTTTTTTTTCCGATCCTTCCTATGGGAGCTATAGGATATAGTTGTCCGATCCGGCTCGTTCCGACTTATATACTACCTGCAATAGATATAAGACTTTTGGGAAAGTTTTAGCCCGATAGCTTTAAAACTGAGAGACTAGTTTGCGTAGAAACAGACGGACAGACGGACAGACGGACATGGCTAGATCGACTCGTCTAGTGATGCTGATCAAGAATATATATACTTTATGGGGTCGGAAACGTCTCCTTCACTGCGTTGCAAACTTCTGACTGAAATCATAATACCCTCTGCAAGGGTATAAAAATGATTAATAAACAAAAGTAGCCACTTTTGCCAGCTCAGAACAAGAGGGTGTCCAAACTGTATTTTAAGGTCATGGAAACATTTAAATTGTTTTAAGCACTTCCTTTCAGGAAACTATTGTTTTCCAAAAAACCCGCTACTTTAGCGGGAAAAAAGCTACAAATAGCTCAATTTCGTAACTTCTGAACTACTAACGCTAATCATATGTACCTCGTTTAAAGGGTATTTGGAAATACTTAAACGCCTTTTTTACTTAATTCGTTTAAGTATAATAACACTGGTCGACAAAATCGAGACTTTTTCTTGGCCCAAGAATAAAAGTTACAAAACCTGAAAGGATTTTAGCTGTAGATTACTACCTCATACTTGAAACTTTCCATCACGTAACAGTTTTGAGAAATCCGTGGTCAAAGTTCCAAATTTTCGATTTTTAGGCACTTTTTGCAGCTTAATAGCAAGAAAACCCTTCGCAGCCCAGAGCCACAATTTAGCGGAAATGGTACTTTGAACCTTTAACTTCAAGAGTGTTCAATCACAAAGTTGGGCGACCTCTACTTCTTTAGCTACAATGGATTTTACTGAAGTACTTTTTGTCACTTTTTTTATCTATAGTAGCCTGAATTTTATATAACATGATGAGTGTCTCGGCTTTGGCATTAACAGTTAACATATAAGCATAACAGCCCCAATCAGATGAAATAACCTTAGAACTCGAATGTAACAGGACATTCCAGCAGAATAAATATACGCATTGTGTAGAATTTGCGTTAACTAGTTTTATTAAGGTAAAACAAATTAGATAAAGTACAAGTTTTTAGGTTTGTGATTTTTTAATTTTTTTTCTTGAGTATTCCGCATGCTGGCGGACTATTGCTGGACGATAAAGCAGGAGGATCCATATGCGGAATACTCAAGAAAAAAATTAAAAAATCACAAACCTAAAAACTTGTACTTTATCTAATTTGTTTTACCTTAATAAATTCTGCTGGAATGTCCTGTTACATTCGAGTTCTAAGGTTATTTCATCTGATTGGGGCTGTTATGCTTATATGTTAACTGTTAATGCCAAAGCCGAGACACTCATCATGTTATATAAAATTCAGGCTACTATAGATGAAAAAAAGTGACAAAAAGTACTTCAGTAAAATCCATTGTAGCTAAAGAAGTAGAGGTCGCCCAACTTTGTGATTGAACACTCTTGAAGTTAAAGGTTCAAAGTACCATTTCCGCTAAATTGTGGCTCTGGGCTGCGAAGGGTTTTCTTGTTATTAAGCTGCAAAAAGTGCCTAAAAATCGAAAATTTGGAACTTAGACCACGGATTTCTCAAAACTGTTACGTGATGGAAAGTTTCCAAGTATGAGGTAGTAATCTACAGCTAAAATCCTTTCAGGTTTTGTAACTTTTATTCTTGGGCTTTTTTTTTGTCGACCAGTGTAATTTATGGTTTTATGGTATTGTAACGAAACTTAGTCGCCCGTAGGGGTTTCCAAATTCGCCACTGTTAGCCGAGCGGATACTTCTTAATTAAGTGGGGTCAATCCACGTTACGACAACGAGCTTGCAGCATGGCAGACAACCGGAAGAAGCGAGAGAGAGAAGGAAGGCGATCAGTGTGATCGCTATTCTCCCAAAAGTTTTTTGACCGGCTTTTTACAGGTCCTAGGGTGACCAG
The DNA here is from genome assembly GCA_037075285.1 of Drosophila lutescens. Taxonomy (NCBI): domain Eukaryota; kingdom Metazoa; phylum Arthropoda; class Insecta; order Diptera; family Drosophilidae; genus Drosophila; species Drosophila lutescens. The sequence goes on along the minus strand of JBAMCF010000235.1, from coordinate 33,775 downwards.
TCTTGCAGGGTTGCCAGTCGTCGGCTTTGGGTATGGTGCTGCCACTTGGGCAAGTATTGTGGCGCCAACTTTCGTTACATTACCCCCTCTTAGTCTCGAGTCTCCTGGCCGAGTTAGTCCTTGATACTTGACCAGGCGGTTGACGTGGAGGGTCTTTGTCGAACGCTTGCCGGGTAGACGGACTTAATAGACCAGATCGGAATGTCGTCGGATGACGGTGGCTGGACCAATCCAATCAGACTGTAGTTTCGGGCATCGTCCAACTTTTCGAGTGGGAGCGTAGATCCAAACTTCCTCACCAGCGATAAATTCAACAGGATGGGATCGGAGGTCGTAGCGGGCTTTGTTGAATTTGGCCGCGGCTAGAAGATGTTCTCGGGCGGCCTGGTGTGTCTTTCGTAGGTTCTCCTGTAAGCGCTCCACGTATTCGGGGTAGCTTTGCAAATCGGGGGAAGGACGTCCGTAAATCAGCTCTGCAGGTAGGCGGGGTTCACGTCCCAGCATGAGTAAGCCTGGTGAAAATCCAGTGGCTTCGTGAGGGACTGAGCGATAGGCCCACAAGGCTAACGGTAGGAGTTGGTCCCAATCGCGTTGATCGGCGGCGACGAATTTAGCCAAATAGTCCAGCAAGGTCCGGTTAAACCTCTCGACCTGATTGAGGGTGTAGCGGGGTCGTGCGGGTCTTTTCCACATCAAGAAGGCGCATACAGGTCTGAAAAACTGTTGACTCAAAATTGCGACCTTGATCCGAGTGGAGTACGAAAGGCGCTCCATATCGGCAGAACACTTCCTGCACGAGGGCTTTGGCTACGGTCTCAGCAGTATGGTTAGGGAGGGCGATGCATTCAGGCCATTTAGTAAAATAGCACATGACCTCGGCAATATATCGGTTACCGAGCGATGTTGTAGGCAAGGGTCCCAGAATGTCGATCGCCAGGCGCTCAAAAGGGGCACCAATAGAACTTGGTTTCAACTGGCCCACCGTTCGCCGGGAGGGTCCCTTCCTTGCATTGCACTTGGCAGCGTGAACACCAGATGGCCACGTCTGCTGATTGACCAATCCAGTAGTACCGTTTCTTTACTTTGGCAGTCGTCTTCTTGACTCCAAAGTGACCTCCAGTTGGCGAGTTATGAGCGTGGCGTAGGGTTTCCTCTCGCAGTGATTGCCGTACTAGCGTTACCTTCTCACCCGTTTTGCTTTCGGTCTTTATGGGGGCGCCGCTTTGGCGCCGTGATATGCAAAAGCTGGTAGTACCCTTTAACTCTATCGTCAGATATGTTTTTAATTTGAATCGTCTTGACCATGTATCACACTTGACTAATAAAATTCTGGATCTGAACTTGACCTCATGGATTAACTAAAGGACTCTAATATATTTCCATAAAATTGTGATAACGCACGAACCTTCATATTTATATAACAAACTTATATCAGCTACTTCAACTAGAACTAATAACTTCATATGCCCAAGATATAATACGCTATGCTCAAATAGGCAGTTTTACGTAAATGCTATCTGTCTGTGGAACAGTCTATTACATAACTATAAAACGATTAGGAGCGCAACTCAGTTTAAATCTAAAATTAAAGAACATTTAAAGTAAAAGAAAAACAAAAACAAATCGTAACAAGAAAGGAAGCTAACTTCGGCAAGCCGAAGGAGATGTTTCCGACCACATAAAGTATATATATATTCTTGATCAGCACCAATAGCCGAGTCCATTTAGCCATGTCCATCTGTCCGTCTGTCCGTGTCCTTTCTATGCGAACTAGTCTCTCAGTTTTAAAGCTATCGCAATGAAACTTTCCCAAAAGTCTTCTTTCCATTGCAGGTAGTACATATGTTGGAGCGAGCCGGATCGGACCACTTAAGGCTCCCATACGAATAATCAAACAAATATTAGAAAATTCTTTGTACCTTTGCAGGAAGTAGGCGTTTTGATTTCTGACAACTTAAAAAGGTATTTATTTTATCTGCAAGGGTATATAAGCTTCGGCTGGCCGAGGCTAGCTTCATTTCTTGTTTAGTTTGTTGTATCTCATACTTTATCGTGTATGAAAATGGATTGAGTGCGGTTTCTAGTTATTTTTATACCCGTCACTCGTGGAGTGAAAGGTCGATCTAGCCATAGTCGATCTAGCCATGTCCGTCTGTCTGTCTGTCCGTATGAACGCTGAGATCTCGGAAACTATAAAAGCTAGAAGATTGGCATTTTTCATGCATATTCTAGTAGTATTCTAGTATTCCTACGCAGCGCAAGATTATTTCAAAAAGGTGCCACGCCCCCTCTAACGCCCACAATCGCCCACTAACGATTTTAAAATGTGTCTGGCGCCTACACCTTTTAAGATTTCCGAGAAGTATATGCAAATTTGTTGTGTATAATTATACATAACGAAATGTAGAAGACATTTTTCAAATCGGTTATAAAAAATGTTATATATCCATCTCCCTCACTCCTATTAGCTGAGTGACGGGTATTAGATAGTCGGGACACCAACCCCACTATAACGTTCCCTCTTGTTTTGAAAATAATAAACCGAAAAGTACGCAAAATTTTCCGACTTTGGTTTGGATTATCTATGTCATATAAAATTCCAAGAAATTTGACTATTAGTTCGTTGGAAAGTTCAATCCTTTAAGGAAAAACTCAAAAAACGGAATCCTTCTAACTGTCCTACTTAAAATCGAACATCTACACGTACTCAACACCGCCAAACCATCGAACACCTGAGCGCAGCCAACACGCTCTCTTCACCACCACAAACCATCGAACATCTACACGCACTCAACACCGCCAAACCATCGAACACCTGAGCGCAGCCAACACGCTCTCTTCAACACCGCCAAAACCATCGAACATCTACACGCACTTAACACCGCCAAACCATCGAACACCTGAGCGAAGCCAACATGCTCTCTTCAACACCTCCAAACCATCGAACATCTACACGCACTTAACACCGCAAAACCATCGAACACCTGAGCGCAGCCAACATGCTCTCTTCAACACCACCAAACCATCGAACATCAGCACGCAGCCAAGACGCTCTCGTCAATCACGCTCGCTGCAACCCACACTTCGAACACCTGCACGCACCTAACCATCGAACAACGGCCCAAAGCCAACACCACACACTAGCTTTCGTCACCACCACCCACAAACCAACACACCGCCCGCAAACGATCGAACCAAATTGAAAACAACCCGATCGATGTTTTCGAGAGGGAACATATTTGCCTGGAAGCGCCGAAGCACAAGCGCAGCTGCAGCGACGCCGACGCCACGCAAAAACACGTAGGCCGATGTCAGAGGGAAGGGAATTAATTACTCTTGAGGCTTCGCGCGTGCCAGATAAGAACCGTCAGACTTTGCAAAAACCCGGGACACCGCCCCGCCGTAGAAAATTCGACAAGTGTGTGAAAAAGCGTGTAGTACGATGTCAACCGACAGTGGCGAAGGTGAAGCTGTGTACGACCCTGTTCCCGCCGCGGAGGCATGGGAAATCAACTAGCTGGATTTGCTGTGGGAGGAAACGTAAGCGTCCGCTATATTTTTTTTGACATTTTTCTTGAAAAGACTAGACTGTGGTGGCGTGGCTAGGAGACTTTGAACGCCATCGGACAACCTGAGAAAAGAACTATAAATAACAAAGTGTTTTAAAAACCAAAAATCTATTCGCCTGCCGTGTATCCCTCTTGACCGGTGTTGTTTTCTTATTAGTCGGGGCCGACAAGACGTCGCCAGTATCGCGGCTCAGTCCAGCATCAAAAGAAAAGGCTTTAAACTCCTCTTGCAACTCGTTCAGAGAAGTGACTTCTGTAGTAAAAGCCAAGCGTCGCAATCGCTTGTCCAATCCAGCCACGTGTTCCAAAGCAACAGAAACGTCCATTTGCTCTACCCTCAGGGACTTTCACCTGGACATCAGAGATGTTACAACTCTGCTTCCATACAGCGACATAGATTCTCCCTCTGTTGGGCGACCATTGAGCAGATTCAACACAATTGCAGCCAAGGTCTCCGTTCCGGCGAAATACTGCAAAAACAGTTATCTGACCTGCGTCCAGGGTAAACCGACTGAGAGCCATCACGAGAGCGCTGTCTTCTAGACTGTTTTCGGAAAGAATGTAATCCACCGTTGCACTCCATGATACTGCATCCGCACTTGCACGATCAGGATTAAAGATCGGCAATACAACGGTAACTGGGCCATTTGGGGCTATCTGTACTGCTTTTATGAGTTCCGAGAAAGTACGATTTTGTGATTCCAAAAGCAGTTTCAGATTCAATCCCACTTCTGATGTCGATGAGTCACTAGAATTATAATTTGAATTGGCCAACTAATCCACGACATATATATATTCTTGATAAGTGTCACTAGCCGAGTCGATATAGCCATGTCTGTCTGTCCGTCTGTCTGTCTGTCTGTATGAACGCTAAGATCTCGAAAGCTAGAAAGTTGGGATTACCCACTCATATTCCTGGGCTTCCTTCGCAGCGCAAGTTTATTTCAGCAGTTTATTTCGCCCACTAACGATCTTAAAATGTGTCTGGCCCACACCTTTAAAGATTTTCAAGAAGTAAAAATGCAATTTTGTTGTGTATATTTATACCTATTGAAATGTAGAAGACATTTTTCAAATCGGACCATTCATTAAAATTTTGATTGCGCATATCTATCTCCCTCGCACTCCCTTTACCTGAGTGACGGATATTAGATAGTCGGGACGTCCACCGGACTATAGCGTTATACCCTTGCAGAGGGTATTATAATTTCAGTCAGATATTGTAACGGAGTGAAGAAGACGTTTCCGACCACATAAAGTATATATATTCTTGATCAGCACCAATAGCCGAGTCCATCTAGCCATGTCCGTCTGTCCGTTTCTATGCGAACAAGTCTCTCAGTCTTAAAGCTATCGCAATGAAACTTCTTTCTATTGCAGGTAGTACATATGTCGGAGCGAGCCGGATCGGACCACTATATCTTAAGGCTCCCATACGAATAATCAAACAAATATAAGAAAATTCATTGTAACTTTGCAGGAAGTAGGCGTTTTGATTTCTGACAACTTAAAAAGGTATTTTTTTATCTGCAAGGGTATATAAGCTTCGGCTGGCCGAAGCTAGCTTCCTTTCTTGTTTTTAGTAAAATTTAACAAACTAATAAAAGCACAGACAATGGCCGAGCGGTTAGCCCTTCCATTTATTATTCAGTAAGACCCATGTTTAATTCCTACATGTGGAAAGATTAATTTTGTTTTTTATATGTAAACAGCATTACAATGCAGTATACGTTTTTCAAATTGTTTGTTGAGTTTCCTCTACTCAGTCTACATTTTGCATTAAAACAATATACCCTTTTACTCTACGAGTAACGGGTTAAATTATAATTAATAAGAGCGTACTAAAAACCATCACAATGTTATGCCTTATACTTTAAATGTTAATATTTAGTAGTGCACTGTTAAAATAACAGCTGCAAAGTCAGCTGCTGCTTACAAAGGCAGGTACCCTGAACCTGTAATTCAATAACTAATGTAAAATGCAATAAGTAAACAAAACAATGCAAGATCATGGTAATCACAGGTTTGAACTATGTGCAAAATTTACTAATTATTGGGTTGGCAAGAAAGTAATGTCGTTTTTTTAGTAATCGTTTTTAATCTAATTTATTTACGACTAATCGAGCACCAGGGTCTCACTTTTTAGTATCGTTTTAAACCTAATTGTCTTAGGTACTATCGATGAAAATTTTTTAATTATTCGATAACATTTGTGGAAGCTATAGCAAATTAAAAATGGAGGATCAAAGTGAGCATTTTCGGCATATTTTGCTTTTTTACTTCCGAAAAGGAAAAAAGCGGTCGAAGCTCGCGAAAAATTGTGCGAAGTGTATGGTAAAGATGCCATGAGTGATCGCCAATGTCAGCACTGGTTTGCCAAATTCAGGCTTGGAGATTTTGGAGTTAAAGACGCCCCACGTTCTGGTCGACCATCGGACGTTTTTGACGAACAAATTCAGGCTTTGCTGGATGAAAACCGGAGTTATTCAACGCGGGAGATGTCAGAGAAGCTCAGTGTGTCGCATACAACTGTTGAAAACCATTTGAAGGAACTTGGCTACGTAAGCAAGCTCGGTGTTTGGGTTCCGCATAACTTAAAGGAAATTCACCTAACTAAGCGTATCAATATCTGCCATTCTCTGCTGCAACGGATTAAAAACGATCCTTTTTTGAAGCGGATCATTACTGGCGAAGAAAAGTGGGTTGTTTACAATATTACAATATCCATCATATCCGGACTTAGCACCTTCAGATTACCATTTGTTTCGCTCTCTTCAAAACTCTTTGAATGGTTAAAACTTTGATTCAGATGAGGCTGTCGAAAACCACTTGTCTCGATTCTTTGCTGGAAAAACCCAAAAGTTCTTCGAGCGCGGAATTATGCAGCTGCCCGAGAGATGGTCATTAGTGGTCGAACAAAACGGCCAATACATAATTGATTAATTATAAGTCCTTATATAAATAAATCATCTTTGAAAATATGGAAAAAACGACATGACTTTTTTGGCAACCCAATAGTTTAAATCAGTGACCGTAAGTAATCGTTATTTGAGATTTATATTTCAAAAGGCCTACTGAGATTTGTACAAGTTTTAATCAACAATTTAACTGGTTTTTATGCACTTTATAGACATAAACAAATAACAGTTAATTTGCTTTCCAGATTTGTTGACATGCATATACTTTGTGGACAAGAGTAAAAAGAACGGTTTTTTTGACGTTTAAAACAAAATGTCACAGTTGTCTTTTTAAAATAAAAATCTCAAATAACGATTATTTACGGTCCCTGGTTTAAAGTGTGCGTTCTTATACTAAAATTTTGTCATTTTACAAATGCATGTTAAGCTAGTTTTTGGGAAATAATTTTTAACTTTGGACAGAGTTTTGATAGAGAGTTTTAGATTGTTTTGAAGTGCGACCAAGTCTATGTTGAACCCTTGTCAATGGTCGTTATTGCGTTAGTCGCTTTCTGCACTTTTTCGCACTATTGGAGCACTTTTCTTTTTTCTCAGATAGCCTAATTTAGCGCGTGAAAATTTCAAAAATTGGAGCTGTTGGGGCTAAATGCCTCGTATTGTTCTAGTTGTGTTCGGCGCCCTGCAATAGAAAATGCTTGTGAATATATGATAGCTAAAATATGTTTTAATATGTATGCTTCTTACCTTGTAATTCCACGCCGGCCTGTAGCTGTGTCGGTGTAATTTATATACAAATTTAGGTTAAGTTGGGTTATGGGTTACATAAAAACAATTATTTAGGTCAGAAGACTTTTGAATTACGTATGTATCGAACCGAGTTATACGGTCATTCAGTTCACGGCGTTACTTTTACTCAAGCGGATATAGACTATATTGTACTCATTCGCTTGACTAATATACCCAGTGGCGAAAATTGCCGTTACAAAATGGATTACGAATGCATTACTTTACTTCTAGTAATCGGGAAACAATGGATTACAACCTGGATTACTAGTAATGGGAAAAGTATTCTAGGTATTCTAAGTTGTAAAGCAAAATAAAAATAAAAAAATAAAAAAAAATAAAAAATAAAAAACCAAAATAATCTTTCCACATGTAGGAATTAAACATGGGTCTTACTGAATAATAAATGAAAGGGCTAACCGCTCGGCCATTGTCTGTGCTTTTTTTAGTTTGTTAAATTTTACTAAAAATTATTGCTGAATAGCTGCCAAGGAAAAAAACAAGAGAGAACGCTATAGTCGGGTGGATGTCCTGTAACGAAGTTCTCTGGTCGGGGTGAGTCTCAGTCGTGCCAGAGATCCTTACAAGAAATTTGTAATCTATAGGAGACTTGCTTTTAAAAAGAAAATTGTAGGCGAGGGTTCTTGGATCTGGTAAATTGCGATTGCTGGGACCGCGACGCACAAAATGGCAGGCTTTGCGTGGCTAGCCAGTGGAGAAGGGGGAAGGGGAAACACGTGGGGTGCTCCCGCATGCTTGTGCGACTTGTGCGATTATGTGACGTCTATATCTGGCAAGGATCCGGCGTATTCTGGGGGTACCAGGTATTACCGGAGCCACGCCTGAAGGGGAAAGAAAAGGGAGATGTGTTTTCAGCAGGGGCACGCCGGTGTTCTCTGGGAGTACCAGGTATTACCGTAGCCACGCCTGAATGGGAGAGAAAAGGGGGGATGGGTTTCCAACAGGGGCACGCCGGCGATCTCTGGGAGTACCAGGTATTACCGTAGCCACGCCTGAAAGATCACTAACTACGGGTTCAGGAAGGATTAGGGTTATTTTTCAAAGAACTTCACTGTTATCGAATACACGCAGGTTATGTGGGTTATAATACCGAAGTTTCACTTTATTTTCTTATCCTGTTTTATTTCCCTGCTGCTGCACCGAGTTCTTAGTATCTAAGCCACGCGCGTTGATTCACAAGTTATTATTTTACCCAGTTGCGTAGCACACGTCTGCTCCCTTCAGCGGTCCGGAACTAAGAGAGCGAATGATTTCAATTGATCCTGGACATCAACTCTTTTTGGGTTGCCACCCGTCGAAATATCGAGCAATGTCGGTCATCGACTCATGGTTTCGTTGCCACTCGTCGAAATATCGAGCGGGGCTGACCACCGATAGTCAATCTGGCCACCTGGTGGTTTGATCGCGTAGCGATCTGGCGATGCCTTGCGATCTGGCAACGTGTCAAACTGGCAGCGTGTTGATCAGGTAACGCCGTTTAAATAGCAACGTTGTTTAGGGCGCGCTTAGGTTTAAATTTAATATTGTTAACCGATAACACTTCATGGATTTCTCTTAAACCTAATAACAAAATACTTCATGGGGTCTTATAGATAAACTTAAACAATAAGGTAGGAAAGTTAATGAAATAAAAAATAAAAATTTGTGCCTCGTGAAACGATGCGTCACACCCCCTTCCTACTTCGGGGGGTCGAAAAGGATCCGAACGGTGCCGTTCGTCCTGCTGGTGACTCGGTAATTTCCCTCAATGCATTGGAGTCGGTAGCGTTGACGAGATCTGGCCTGTAGCGCTCGGGCTTCGATGGTCTCTATGACGCTAGTGGGTGATTTTCCCATCGGGAGTGTCGCAGTTCAAGTTTTCTGGAGGATCCAGACGGATGTCGGCAAGGGGTCGGTCCGTGTCCTGTGCATCCAAAGCCGCTGGCTCGTTCCCGTCGGGTAATTAGTCCAGGACCATGCTCTTGACTTCTGGAGGAAGTTCTGCCATCAAGGCGTCCATGGCCTCATCCGAGATCTCCAGCTACGGGGCGTTGGCGCTAGTGTCCGAAGGGGTCCGCTCACGGAGAGTTTTTTAGGGCGATGTCAGGAGCGGAGTATTCGCGCTCTGACTGACGCGGATGGCTGATGGTGGCATCGGGAACGGAGTGGGCGCGCCCCGACGGATGCGGCGGGTTGATGGCTGACGCTTCAGCGGTGGGCAACGCGGCGCTATAGATGACGTCCAGTGGGTTTGTCAGGTCGATAGCTGCCTCGTCATCGCTCGTATCTGGACCCATGAGAGCAGGGTAAGGCTCTGGCGAGGTTGGGAACTCGATGATCGGATCCTCGGTTGGCTGGAAAGGCATCCGTATCCAGCATGACGAATACTGCACCTGAAGCAGCTGTTGCCATTGGCTGTGTCGGACAACGGATCTCTCGGTGCTCTTGAAAAATAAATGCGGAACGACACCGTAGCCGGTCCCGCCGTCGTGGCCACCAGTGGCCCCCTCGTCGTCAGACTGGGTACCGTCGCTGTCATCCTCCACGTATGCTTCCGGGGATGGTGCATAGCGTGGGCTAGCCGGACGCCTAGAGCTTCGGGTGCCCTCGTCGTCTTCGTCCGATTCACCGTCATCCTCCAGGTACGCTTCTGGGGACGATGCATAGCGTGGGCTGGCCGGAAGCCTAGAGACCCGTTCCAGGGCGCAAGCGTGGATCTCGGGGCGGGGCGGCTTTTGGTGACGTCGCTGTCGCTATCGCTGCAAAGGTTAACAATCTCTTGTTCCATGGTGGTTTACTGCAGGACATTTATAATTAGGGCTTATTTAACTTAAGATATGTAGGGAGATCTAGGTATATAAGGAGTAATCTTAGAGTCGGGCAGCAGCTTACAAATCTCCTATCAGTGAATCAGGGCTTATATGCTAACAATGGTTGTTTACAAAGTTTTGTTGGTTTATTCTTATAATCACCCCTCGTTGATACTTGGCGCCGTTGTCTCATCTTCTTCGGCTGGAACTGGAATGCAAGGGCTTCCTGCGTCTTCGTGGTCATCGTCTTCGAATTCGCTGTTTCCTGGGGAGGATGGAGAATGGAAAGCTTTTATATCTGCGATATTGGCTAATCGCCCTAATCGTTTGCCGGGGAGGCGTAACCGCACGATATTGAGAGAGGTGAAGGCCACAACTTTATATGGTCCATCAAATTTGGGTGCTAGCTTAGCCGCAAAGCCCTCGGACGCCTTTGAGAGGTGGTGTTGCCGCACCAACACCAAGGAACCCATGGCCGGACGCCACTCCCTGCGGCGAAGATTGTATTGGCGACCCTGATCTTTACTGGCTCTCTGTATGTTCCCCTGGACGATACGGTATATCTCTCTAAGGTGCTCGGCTTTCTCGGTAGCTGTCTGTGGTACGGTTCCCGTTCCCGGGGTGACTTGGTCGTACCAAGCTTTAGGTAACCGCGGTTCTCTGCCTTGTAGCAGGAATGCAGGGCTATATCCCGTCGAGTCGGAAACACTAGAGTTCAACGCAAGTGTGAGCTCTGGAAGGAGGGTGTCCCATGTGTTCTGTTGGTCACCTAGATACTGCGAGATCATTGTCTTAATAGTTCGGTTCGCCCTTTCGGTTGGGTTTTTACGCGGGCAGTAAGGAGTTCTACGCCAGAATCTGCTAGAAAGGTTCGGAACGCTTTGCTAGTGAATTGGGTGCCATTATCGCACACCATTTTCTTCGGTGCCCCGAAGTGACTGAGCTCACGTTCACGAAAAGCTCAGATCAGTGTTGTTGAGGTTGCCTTACGCAGTGGTATCAGTTCGATCCATTTCGTGAACGAATCGAAGAAAACCAGCAACATAATGTTTCCTTGTTTGGAGCGGGGCAGCGGGCTTACGAAGTCTGCGCACAGTACCGCGAATGGTTCCTCGATCTGCCTCGTGAGCATCATGCCGGCTTGCCTTCGTTGGTCTACTTTGAACTTTTGGCACAAGACGCATTTTCGTACAAATAACCCGACATCGCGGAACATACCCGGCCAGTAATATTTCTGAGAGATACTCCTAAATGGCCTGCTGTAGGCGCATCGTGGCATTCCTTTAAGATCCGTTGACGATGCTCGTCTGGCACACATAGTTTCCATGGTATGTAGTCCTGATCGTCGGGGCGATGTCCTAAGTGCCGGTACAGTTCATCGTTCTCTACGACGTAATCGGGAACCTTTTGGGGGTTACCCTTGATCTCCTGTAGTTTACGTTGAATCCACTTGCACTGATGATTGTCTGTCGTGATCCGCTGGAGTCTCTCTAACGGCTGTCGAGACAGAGCGTCGGCAACAACATTGTATTTCCATCGGCGATAATGGACGTCGTATTGGTATTGTTGAAGCTCTAACGCCCATCTGGCTATTCTTCCCGTGGGGTTTTCTATATGGTCCATCCATTTAAGCGCTAAGTGATCGGTGATGACGTTGAAACGATAGCCTTCGAGGTACCACCTCAGCTTTCGAATTCCCCAGACGATCGCCAAGCATTCCTTTTCCATAGGTGATTAGTTAAACTCGGCTGCGTCTAGTTTGCGGCTTACGTAGGCAATCACCCGTTCCTGCCCTTTGATTGTCTGTGTCAAAACTCTGCCAAGCCCGTAGTTACTAGCGTCGGCTTGAAGCGTCATCTTCTCAGTGAAGTCCGGGCATGCTAACTCGGGTGCATCTGTCAGAAGTTCTTTGAGCTGGTCAAACGTAACTTTCTGTTCCTCTCCCCAGGTCCACTTCTGGTTCTTTCTGAGTAGGTTGGTCATTGGTTGAACCACTGATGCAAAGTTGGGGACAAATCTCCGGTACCAGGAGGCCATCCCTAAACAACGTCGAAGTTCCCGGATGTTTTCCGGCGGGTTTATATTTCGCTCGGCGGCGACCCTCTCTGGGTCTGTGTGAATGCCTTGATTACTAATGACATGTCCTAGATACGTCAGTTTTTGCTGAAAGAAATAGCATTTTTCTTGGTTGATACGCAAGTTGGCTTCCCGGAGTCGTTTAAAGACCTGATAGAGATTAGTCATGTGATCTTCTAGACTAGCCAAATAGGCGAAAGCGAACGGCTCCAAGTCCGGGCTAATCACGCTGTCTAGGGCACGCTGGAATGTAGCGGGCGCGGAGTGTTAGCCAAAAGGCATGACTCTCCACTGATAAAGTCCCCGCCCTGTGACTGTAAAAGCTGTGCTTTCCCTGTTAAGTGCCATAGGTATCTGCCAATACCCGTTGGTTAAATCTAACGTGGATATGAATGTCGCGTTTCTAAGTCTCTCGAGAATGAGGTTAATTCTAGGCAAGGGGTATGCGTCGGTAATCGATCGGGCATTGAGCTGGCGGTAGTCTACGCACATGCGCCACTGCCCAGTCTTTTTCCGCTGTGCGGGCTGCGAGAAGGTTCTATACACCCTTGCTCAAGTAGTGCATCCACCTGTTGATTAATGATTGCCTGCATGGCAGGGTTCTTGGGAAAGTACCTTTGCTTACATGGCTTGTCATCTCGCATGGTGTTTGTATGTTGAGCGATAGTCGATACGCCTGTCATCCCCTCGAATTTCTTGAGCTGCTCGCCAAGAAAGTGTTGTACCTGCTGTTCCTGCTCTTCGTCCAACGATCGTGGCTCCATTAATGCTGTCTCAGTATCCTTCGGCGTAGATTTAACGTCGTCGCTTGGTTCCGCGACCTGCTGCGCGTCTGGTTTCTGCGGCTGTTCCGCCTCCGTGATCCGTGTTGGTTGAGTCCGGGGCTCAACGTAGTTTCTTCTTGTACTTGCTTTGCTCTGTGTTGCTGGGGCTCCTCTGTTCTTGCAGGTCCTGGTGGTTCGGATGGTTCCGATATGCGCGTGGGGGTTTGTTCTGCGTGTTCCTGGTGCATGACAGGGTTTCCTGATTCGTAACGGTGTTTTGGTCCGGGTATGCGTGAAGGGTCCTGGTCAGCGCATTTCTGGTCAGCGTTCCCCGTGATGATGGCGCTCAATGGATTGTCCTCCCTTGTTGCAGCTCATGCTTCGTAATTCCACTGTGTTGAGTCGAGAAGGTCATGCACAAGTGTGATCCTGGCTATAAAAATCTTCGATACTTCAATCATTGAATTATCGGCAAGACTTATCTGGGTTCGCATTTCTTTGAATTGATGTCGTTCGCCGACTGCATCTGCAAATTCCTGACTTACGAAACTGCGTGGCGCCCCGGTGTCTATCGTGGCCTCCAATTCCTACAGTGGCCACTATCTTCCCGCCTTCGACTCTGAGTGGTGCGTTTACAGGGTGTTCCCTGTCTCGTCGGTCCACGTCGTGTTCCGCACAACGCGAGGACTCGGTCCGTTTCCCGGCTGTGTTTTTCGATAGCAATCGATTGTACGAACTCGTTGTCGTCCACAATCCCAACAGAAATATCTTCTGCTATTCCTACACTCGCGGCTAAAATGTCCTTGTTCCCCGCAGTTGCCGCAGGCGTTTCTCACGTCAATTCTTTGCGACGGCGTGATAATTCTATTCCTCGCTCTGCGTCTGAGTTCCCTATCCGATTTGGCGGGGCCCGGGAGTTCCAAGAGTTTTCCTGGGGTCCTATGGTCCCACAGGTGAAGCGCGAGAGGTTGTGACTTGGAGTTTGCGGGAATTCTCCCGGCTTACGCTACGTTGCTTAACGGTTTAGAGTTCCGTGGCAAGTTGGATCAGTTCTCCGATAGTTTCAAACTCGTGGCGGCGTATGTACATCTGGTACTCCAGTGCGGCGTTCTCGTAGAGCCTGTCGAGCTCTTGCTTCTCCCTATAACCCGCATGTCTCATGAGGACGCGGACATCCAGCGCAAAGTCCTTAAAACTTTCTCCGTCCTGCTAATTCTCCTAATTCTATCAAGTCGTTAAAGGTATCGGAGTGTCCGTAGTTCTATGCCGTAGGACACTGCGCGACTCTCAACCTGCTCGATGAAGGTTAAGGGGTCTGATCGGTCATCAAATTGTAGTCCCCACTTGCGAATTCTCTACGGGGTGCTGTTAAAACCTCTAGAGAAATCGATCCCTGGGGCTCCTTGGGTCGGTGGTGCGTTTATGGTAATGCCTGGACTACCGGGGCGAAGATTACCGGGGACAAGCAGTGAGTGCATATTCCTATTACCCATTGCACTCGCAACGGAGGCCTTATCGTCGGTGGCATTGTCTTTATCCTCGCCCAGGTTTGGGCTTGGAGCACGCGACGCGAAATGCATTTCCACGGACTTAAGTTTACCCCAGATTGCTTCGGGCAGCTCCGAATGCTTGACGAAGGTGGCGAAGTTGTTCTGTAGGTCCTCGACGCGGCCCTCGGACTGAAACCCAAACTCTCCGGCAAATGCTAATAATTCCTCCTTGCGACGGGAATAGATCTAAGTTGTTCCCACCCCAGGATTCTAATTGTCTAATTGTCTAATTGGAACAGACTTACCAGGATCATTTGCTGCTCCTTTGTTCTGCGCTTGAGCATTTTTTCCTTCCGTGGCTGGCATCTCGTCTCCTGTGTGCTTATATATTTTTTTTCCTGTAGTTTTATTATACACTTTGTATTGCTCGCTTGTTTTGTTGTGATGGCGAATTTATTTTTGACTTCTGGTAATCTGGTAATTTCACTTTTTTTTTTCCCACTCGCTTGCGTTTCTTGTCGGTACTGCGACGTTAGCTCGTGGGCTGCCTGCGTTTCACTCGGTCGCGTCACCCTCCGTCACGATTTGCGTTTTATGGCGTCACTAACCACGTGGTACTGGGCGATTATCGAGATTTCCGCGACAATTTTCGGTGCACCGAAACCGTATTTTACCCTTCTTTTTTTCCAAAATTTTAACCCTGCTCTACAAGGTGGTATTTTGCAAGGATTTTACCCTACAAGTCCCTGTTCGGGCGCCATTTGTAACGAAGTTCTCTGGCCGGGGTGAGTCTCAGTCGTGCCAGAGATCCTTACAAGAAATTTGTAATCTATAGAAGACTTGCTTTTAAAAAGAAAATTGTAGGCGAGGGTTCTTGGATCGGGTAAGTTGCGATTGCTGGGACCGCGACGCAGAAAATGCCAGGCTTTGCGTGGCTAGCCAAAGGAGAAGGGGGGAGGGGAAACACGTGGGGTGCTCCCGCGTGCTTGTGCGACTCCTGATTATGTGACGTCTATATCTGGCAAGGATCCGGCGTTCTCTGGGGGTACCAGGTATTACCGGAGCCACGCCTGAAGGGGAAAGAAAAGGGGGATGTGTTTCCAACAGGGGCACGCCGGTGTTCTTTGGGAGTACCAGGTATTACCGTAGCCACGCCTGAATGGGAGAGAAAAGGGGGGATGGGTTTCCGACAGGGACACGCCGGCGTTCTCTGGGAGTACCAGGTATTACCGTAGCCACGCCTGAAAGATCACTAACTACGGGTTCAGGAAGGATTAGGGTTATTTTTCAAAAAACTACACTGTTATTGAATACACGCAGGTTATGTGGGTTATAATACCGAAGTTACACTTTATTTTCTTATCCTGTTTTATTTCCCTGCTGCTGCACCGAGTTCTTAGTATCTAAGCCACGCGCGTTGATTAACAAGTTACTATTTTACCCAGTTGCGAAGCACACGTCTGCTCCCTTCAGCGGTCCGGAACTAAGAGAGCGAATGATTTCGATTGATCCTGGACATCAACTCTTCTTGGGTTGCCACCCGTCGAAATATCGAGCAATGTCGGTCATCGACTCATGGTTTCGTTGCCACTCGTCGAAATATCGAGCGGGGCTGACCACCGATAGTCAATCTGGCCACCTGGCGGTTTGATCGCCTAGCGATCGGGCGATGCCTTGCGATCTGGCAACGTGTCAAACTGGCAGCGTGTTGATCAGGTAACGCCGTTTAAATGGCAACGTTGTTTAGGGCGCGCTTAGGTTTAAATTTAATATTGTTAACCGATAACACTTCATGGATTTCTCTTAAACCTAATAACAAAATACCTCAAAGTTAATGAAATAAAAAATAAAAATGTGTGCCTCGTGAAACGATGCGTCACAGTCCCGACTATCTAATATCCGTCACTCAGTTAAAGGGAGTGCGAGGGAGAGAGATATGTGCAATCAAAATTTTAATGAATGGTCCGATTTGAAAAATGTCTTCTTCATTTCAATAGGTATAAATATACACAAAAAAATTTCATTTTTACTTCTTGAAAATCTTTAAAGGTGTGGGCCAGACACATTTTAAGATCGTTAGTGGGCGAAATAAACTTGGGCTGCGAAGGAAGCCCAAGAATATGAGTGGGTAATCCCAACTTTCTAGCTTTTGTAGTTTTCGAGATCTCAGCGTTCATACAGAGAGACAGACAGACGGACAGACATGGCTATATCGACTCGGCTAGTGACACTTATCAATAATATATATATGTCGTGGATTAGTTGGCCAATTCAAATTATAACGACTGTTAGCTTTGATTTGTCTTTCGCTTCTCATTCGTTTTCATGTGCTTCTGTGCTGTTTCTTCGGCTCTACAAATGGAGGCAACAGTTTCTGTCGTCAAAGCTAGTCTGTGCAAAGCGAAATAGAAGGATGCAGTTGTCCGCATCAAAAAGGAATAACGGCAAGTTCTCAGTAGTGTGTATATTGGAATGTGGGAGCGAGAGTAGAATAAAGAAAAGAGCGACGCTTGCAAAAGGGACGCAAGCAGTTTTAGAGATCATTAGTATTTGAAGAGCCTAACTGCAAGAACCATGCCACGCGTCAGAAAACGTTTCCGTTTGGACCAGCACCAAGAGCAGCCTGAAGCGGAGGACGATTCTAGTGACTCATCGACATCAGAAGTGGGATTGCCCAGGCCACAAACCAAAAGTGAAAATAATCTGAAACTGCTTTTGGAATCACAAAATCGTACTTTCTCGGAACTCATAAAAGCAGTACAGCTAGCCCCAAATGGCCCAGTTACCGTTGTATTGCCGATCTTTAATCCTGATCGTGCAAGTGCGGATGCAGTATCATGGAGTGCAACGGTGGATTACATTCTTTCCGAAAACAGTCTAGAAGACAGCGCTCTCGTGATGGCTCTCAGTCGGTCTTTACCCTGGACGCAGGTCAGAGAACTGTTTTTGCAGTATTTCGCCGGAACGGAGACCTTGGCTGCAATTGTGTTGAATTTGCTCAATGGTTGCCCAACAGAGGGAGAATCTATGTCGCTGTATGGAAGCAGAGTTGTAACATCTCTGATGTCCAGGTGAAAGTCCCTGAGGGTAGAGCAAATGGGCGTTTCTGTTGCTTTGGAACACGTGGCTGGATTGGACAAGCGATTGCGACGCTTGGCTTTTACTACAGAAGTCACTTCTCTGAACGAGTTGCAAGAGGAGTTTAAAGCCTTTTCTTTTGATGCTGGACTGAGCCGCGGTACTGGCGACGTCTTGTCGGCCCCGACTAATAAGAAAACAACACCCTTCTCCCGGATCGTCAGGAGCGCTCAATGCCGGTCAAGAGGGATTATGTTAAAGATGTCAACCTGTGTTGGGGTATTGGGGTATTGGTAGTAATACGGTTTGTATCACCCTACAGATATTGGCTAAAGTTTTGATTTGTGATCATTCCTTCGAAGTTCTTTTCCGTGCAGTTCAAGGTTGTTATATCGAAAAAAATCTGTATTGCCGGTCTTGACTTCAGACTGTGTTCCCGATTTGGCCAATGTTGATACCCATCTAAGTGGTTTAGATAAGGATAGGCTAATCTCAATGCTACAATGCTAAATTATTCTTGTTCGTTCATAAACGGTATTCCACAAAGTCGCGTAGCTCCGGGGCAGCTAGAGATTCGACTGATTGATCCAAACAAGACATTTCCTGGGGTGAAAGTCCACTTTTACAGGCATTTACTCATTTTTAAAAGTGATCGAATTGGAGAAAAATCATGTGAGAATGCTATAGTGGAGTATTTCGACTATAAGATACCCGTTACTCAGCTAGGGGGAGTGCGAGGGAAATGGAGATACGCAGTCGTCAGCGCCATCTATATAACTCATAACATTATATTGGCTTGTCCGATTTTTAAATTTTCTTCTACATTTCTATAGGTATGAATCAACACAACAAAATGGCATTTAAACTTTTACAAAATCTGTAAAGATATCGGCGCCAGGATTTTTTTAAAGTTCTTTTAGGCGATTGTGGGCGTAAGGGGAACGTGGCGCTCGGTTGAAACAAACTTGCGCTGCGCAGGAAGCCAAAGAATTTGTGTTGTTAATGCCAAATTTCTAGCTTTTATAGTTTCCGAGATTTCAGCGTTTATGCAGACAGACAGACGGTCATTTTCTCATTCAGCACGCTGCAATAGAAAATGTCTGTGAAGAGTGAATAAGAAAAAGGCTGCAATAATCTGCTAGGGCGGACCGAATGAGAAAATGCCCTTGAACTATGCCGCATTCTCGCCGCCTTCGCTGTTGCTCCTTGCAGTTTAGTTGAGTAACGGTTATCAAATATTCGGGGCACACGACTATAGCGTTCTCTCTTGTTTATATTGGTACTCTTGCGTTATAATTACAATTAGTTAATTATTAAATATTCAATTTTTGTTCTTATACTTTTATTTATGTTTTTTTATAGATTTGTGATCATTTTTCTTTATGTTATGACTAGCAATACCCAAAGCGACGTTGTCCGCTACTTTTAGCAAAGCATATCCGAGTAAAATCCCGCCTAACCTTAGCCAAACAGTAAACCCACCTAGAACGCACTAATATTCTATCCATATACTCCTAACCATAACATACCTTACCTTCACACCGCATTAACCCTAATATTACTTCACCTTAACCCCACCTATTTTATTCTCACCCTTGGCACACTTTTTTAGCACCTTAATGCTGTTTTCACCTTAACACAAGTTTTTCCTCTTCTTAGCTAACCAAACTTTAGTCTCACCTGAAAAAAAATGTTCCTTACTTTACTTACTTACTTTAACTTCACTTTTTCTTATTAAAACTTGTTTGTCACCTTGACCCAACTTATCCTCGTTAAAGTCCAAAGGAACCTTACCTTTCTCACCTTCACCCTTTCTTTACATTACTTTTACACGTGTGAGCCTTTTGGAGACGAAATTTTCCAACAATTTCCCCCCCGCCTTTAACACAATTTAAAACCAACTTTTTTAATTTTTGTGGGTATGTTTTGGCTGGTACAATTTCCAGACTATCAACGAATACAGCGAATACTACCTTTTCTTAAATTGGAATGTTATTTGTGCACGCATATATTATTGCACGCATTTTATTGTTATACCCGTTACTCGTAGAGTAAAAGGGTATATTGTATTCGTGCAAAAGTATGTAACAGGGAGAAGGAAGCGATTCCGACCCTATAAAGTATATATATTCTTGGGTCACTAGCCGAGTCGATATAGCCATGTCTGTCTGTCCGTCTGTTTGTCCGTCTGTCTGTCCGTCTGTATGAACGCTGAGATCTCGGAAACTATAAAAGCTAGAAGGTTGAGATTTCACACACATATTCTTGGGATTCCTACGCAGCGCAAGTTTGTTTCATCGAGGTGACACGCCCCCCTAACGCCCACAATCGCCATAAACGATTTTCAAATGTGTCTGGAGGCCACATCTTTTAAGATTTTAAAAATATATATTATAGTGTTTATTAATACCTATCGAAATGTAGAAGACATTTTTCAAATCGGACCATTCATTAAAAAGTTATACGCAATCAAAATTGTTTATATATCTATCTCCCTCGCACTCCCTTTAGCTGAGTTACGATTATTAGATAGTCGGGACACCAACCCGAGTACAGCGTTCGCACTCCCTTTAGCTGAGTGACGGGTATTAGATAGTCGGGACACCAACCCGCTGCAAGCTGCTGTCAACTGTCATTCTGACACGCAGTGTTGGAAAATAATGACATATCGTTTGGTATTTTCTGGGAGTTGAGGTTGCCACAAAGTTGCGGAACCAGTAGCGCTAGTTTTATTTTTTAAAAATATACAAAAATCCTTTTCTAATTATTCACACCCCTACAGCACAGGATTAATCTTTGGTCTTTACGACAAAGATAAAACCTGAAAAAGGGTGTCTATTGTTACCAAATATCCTTTGCGTAATATGATCCTAGTTCCTTGCCATTTAAATCCTCAAGTAAATAGAGTAAGTTTCCCAATCTTTGTTTAACCCGGACCTTTATTCCTACCGGCGCAAGCTTAGCATTAAAGTTGGCGGCGGCATTGCTAAGGTCAAAGTTTTGTTTTATCACTACGTCTCCTACCTGAAAAGATCGAGGCTTAGATCGGAGGTTATAGGAATGCTCATTCCTTTCATACGCTTTGTCTAAATGCTTTTGTAGGTCATTTCATTAAGCAAATTTAGATTCATGAGTACTTTATAATCTTTTCCGTGACAAATCATATGCTGTCCGAAGACAACAAAGAATGGAGACTCAGCTATTGACTGGTGTATATGACGACGCAGAGAACAATTTATACTACTAAGATATCTATCCCATTCTCTCTGATCGGATCGGGTATATGGTATATAGGAAGTGTTAAGGAAACCAACCCTGTGATAAAGAAAACCATATATGACTTGAAAATCCGGTAGTTGAGACTGTGTTAACTTTTCTTTAAGTTGTGAATAGCTAGAAGACTGAAAGTATTCGGATTCCACATCAATTTCTGGGAGAACATCGATATCAATCGTAGCAAGAACATCTTCCGATTCAAAGGATCTTGAAATGGCATCGGCTACCACATTTTCGCTACCTCGACGATGTTCTATGCTTAAATTAAATCCTTGAAGTTTTAGTGCCCACCGAGCAAGTCTTCCTTGAAGGTTTTGCTTTGTCATCAGCCATCGGAGGCTGGCATGATCGGTCACAATATACATTCGGATAAAACTACGGCTAAGCATTCAAGTTCCATGGTAGAATAATTCTTTTGAGCTCTATTAAGCTTCTTAGACATACATGCAATAGGGCGTTCTATTCCGCTTTCATCACATTGAGCTAAAAGCGCTCCCACACCATTGATCAAGGCATCACACTGCACTATAAACGGTTTGTCATAATTGGGATGTACTAATAGTGGAGCAGCGGTCAGATCCTTTTTCAATTGTTCAAAAGAAACTTGGGCACTGTCATTCCAGTGAAATTCTTTTCCTCGCAACAACTCGGTTAGGTGGAAGGTTCGTTCAGAATATTGGTTAATAAACCGTTGATACCAACCGGTCATCCCAAGGAATCTCTTAAGTTGACGTTTAGTTTTAGGAACAGGAAAGTTGGACACGGCGGTTACTTTATTGGGATTCACTTGCAAAGGTCCCTCTCCAACAATGTATCCTAAGTACTCGTTTTTTTTGTGTAGCAACTTCGGCCAGATGAGAAAGATGCTCTTCGAAACTTGAAGACATGACTAAAAGGTCATCTAAGTATACCATCACGTGCGATTTCATTCTATAAGGTATTACTTTATCCATAAGTCTACAGAGAGTTTGCGGAGCATTAGTTAGTCCGAAAGGCATTCGTGTAAATTGATATAAAGGACGGTTGGGTATAGTTATGGCGGTTTTTGGTTTCGATTCTTCGTCCAGACATATCTGCCAAAACGCATCCTTTAAATCAATTTTCGATATGCAGTATACTGGAGGCAAGCGACTTAGCAAACCTTCAATAAGAGGAGTAGGATATGCATTCTTTATTGTGACAGAGTTAAGTTTTCTAGAATCTAAAATAATTAATGTTACTTCTGGAGTGCCACAGGGTAGCCACCTGGGTCCTTTACTCTTCGGCTTAATGATTAATGATTTACCTAATGTTATAAAATCGTCTACCGTATTAATGTATGCAGATGATGTCAAGCTATGTTTGTCCATGTGTTTACCTAGCTCATATAATGACCTTCAATTAGATCTTGACTGTTTGTATACGTGGTGCATGATTAACATGTTAAATTTAAACTATTCTAAATGTAACTTTATGACCTTTTATCGTTGTAATCCATCTCTGTTTTCTTATTCTATTGGAAATAACGCCCTTGAACGAATTTTTTCAGTTCAGGATCTTGGTGTTTTATTTGATCATAAACTTAGTTTTAAAGACCATATATCTACTATATCTAATAAAGCCAGAAGTCTTCTTGCATTTATGAAACGTTGGTCAAGGGAGTTCGATGATCCTTACACAACAAAGCTTTTGTATGTTTCTCTTGTTCGTCCGTCTATGGAATATTGCTCTTGTATATGGTCTCCTCAAATTAGCTGCTACCAAAATATGTTAGAGTCTGTCCAAAAACAATTCCTTCTTTTTGCTCTGAGGGGATTAAACTGGGACCCAGGTAGTCGATTGCCCTCCTATCTTGCGAGGTTGCGCCTGCTCGACTTACCAACCCTCTACCATCGTAGAAAGTGTCATGGAGTTATGTTCTTACACAAACTTATTAATGGTGATGTCGACTCCCCTTTCCTTCTTAGTTCACTTAACTGGAATGTACCCTGTAGAACAGTTCGCCGTTTTCGTCCGTTGGCCCTGCCAATATGTAGATCTAATTATGCCCTGCATGATCCTTTTCGTGTTCTGTGTGACGACTATAATTCACAGTGCCACGTCTTACTGTTTGATACCCCTAATGCTACTAATTATAATAAACTTATGTATTTTCTGTCTTCAAATAATTTGTAAATTCTTTGTGAGCATGTATTTTAAACTGTCTATTGTTTAGTTTAGTTTAGTTTATTTGTTAATATTCTTAGATCGTATTTTTTACATGTCCGCGATTCCGCTTACTTGCCCAAAACGGTTTAGGGCTCCGCGCGTAACAAGCTTTGCTTGGTGTCGTAAGGGCCACTTGTTTGTACTGATCATAGTGCATCAACGTCCAAATATATAAACAAATTCGCACTTTTCCTGGTTTTAAGACAAGGACTGCCGGAGAAGACCATGCGGACGCGGGCGCTTCTTCTAGTACTCCAAGACTAATCATGCGATCTACTTCTTGGCTTAACTGAAGCTCTTTGGCTGGAGATAGGTTATAATGTCTTTGCTTTATTGCCTTTGCTGCACCGGTATCAATATGATGTTCAATTAGGGTTGTTTTTCCTAAACCACTTTTGTCAGACGATGGAAAGAATTCGATAACAGCTTGTAATCGATTTCGATCTGTGGCATTAAGCAGAAGTGTGTCACTTAAGGCATTAGAGTCAGAAATTTCTGAAATTTATGTTGAACTGGATATTCCTAATCCAAATATTTGCCAAAAATCCATTCCGCAGATTATATCTTGTTTAATACTGGGTACTACTAAAAATTCGACATCCTGAGATAAGGAGTTATAGTGTATCGGAACAACAATGGTAGCGGTGACGTCTTGATTTTGACCATCGGCTGTACGAACAAAACATTTTAATGTATGATGTAGGGACGGTTGTCATTGTCCTGCCTGACAATAGAGGATACGACATACTTCTTCATTTCGCGCTGCTGTTTCCAAAATGAACACATTCGATTAGCCGATAGTGGTTTGTTGCCGGAATCAATTTGTAGAGTAAATATTTCCGCTCTACGACGATAATAATTACGTACTCGTTCATGGTAGGGGATAATTATAAAGTTTCGTGAGGACTCTGGAGTACTTTTATTTATTTCACGGTTGGGTTTGTCAAATTCTGGGTTAGATGTTGTCGAGTCAGGTTGAGAGTTAGATGAATTCGAAGATGGAATATGATTAGTACTTTTTACTGATGCTGGGTTTGAAACAGGATATCCACCAGTCAGAATTGATGGACATCCACTTACGAGTTTTCCGCCGGTGGATTACATTTCATGCAACTAGGCTTATAAGTGTCAGGACGACCACAACCATAGCAAAATATGCGTCTGGCCTTGAGGCGATCATGATATCTGTGTCCGGTTTCCTCACAATTCCAACATTTAAAGCGCTCAGCATTACGCATCGCAATTATTTCTATGTCACTTAGGTTTTGATAATTCTCATCTTTCCCAAAGTCTTCATCCTGTGCTAGCTCATTTACAAATCGCCTGTTTAAAGGAGGTCGGGGTGCCGATCTACCTGCCATGCTATTAAGAAATCGTTCGTGCTTGTGGCACTCTGCTCTCAAGGAGGCAATGTTTGGAGTCAAAACATGTAATAATTCTTGTCGTAATTCAGGTTTAAGGTTCTTTTTAACATTGGTAACTAGTTCACTATCGCTCATAGGCTCACGCAAAGCATCTGCAATCGTTAGGATAGCATCTAGAAAATCATCAAAATTTTCTCCGCTTTTCTGCTTTCTATGTCGAAGAGAGTCTTTAATTTCTTCGTCAGTGCGCTGTTCTCTATACCGTTCACGGAGACTTCTGCATAGGTGAAACCAATTCGGTTCACTTGAAGATCTCTGAAAACGCCAGTAAAATTGTAAAGCTGGTCCGGAAAATAATACGTTGGCAATTTCGTATAGCAAATTCCAGTTTGCGTTTAGGCATTGAATAGTTAAACTATTTATCCTATAGATAAAGTCTTCAACAGGTATATCATTGGCCATGCCAGTAAATTTCACACGCCAATTGGAAATAACGCTTGAAACTTTGTCAGGACGATTTACAGCATGTGCCATAGGATCTCCTAAAGGCAAACGAATACTAGAGGCTTGATTACTGTCTACTCTGCTTGCATTGGATCGATTTAAGTTAGAAGGATTCTCCACTGGGATTTCATTCCGCGGATTTTGGGAATTATTAGCCAACTGAAGGTTCCGCATCGTTGTATTGATCTCATCAGCCACTGCAGCAACCATGCTGACGCGAAAGGTTTCTAAGGAATCTATAATTAGCTGCTGTAGTCGCGTTTCGGAAATACTTTGACGTTCCGTTGATCTTTGTGTTGGGTTTTGGCCTCTCGAGCCAGAGTGTGCACTTTGATTGGTTGAATTCTGATGGGAATTCGCTCTTGTGTTAGGTCTACGTCGGTTGACCGCACCAGAATGTTGATTGGCAGAAGCACCTCGAGCTTCCCTATTATCATCATTACTACATCTACTCGGTTGAGCAGAAGGAAAAGTTATCAGTTGTACTAGGGTACAAGCACTTCGGCAAAGCGGACACGTTTCATTAGTTCCTAACCAAAGTACTACGCATGTTTTGTGAAATTTATGTCTACATGGGGTTTCTGCAAGTTCATTATCTATAACCATAGTATCATTGCAAATAATACAAAGCGAAGGTTCCTCTCCACTAGCGGCGGCTTCAGCCCCGTCTCGATTAAGCTGAACTGACATGTTTTTGTATTATGTATTATTATTATTTTTCTCAAATATTGTGGATTTAAACAAACTCAGTTTTAAGGTTGGGACTACCTTTTAGTAACCGTGCATCAAATGAATTTTAATATAAAATTAGGGTTTCTGTTGGGCAAAATAATTTTAATATTGGGAAAGCAAGTGTTTTCAGCTAAAACAAATCTCAAAGTAGAAATGAACTTAATGTTTGGTCTCTAAGAATACTATCATGAGTACTTGCCAGAAATTTCCAACAAAGTTAATCTCTAATGACTTTTCCTAGGTGTACCAAATCTAATAATTAGAGGAATAATGTTGATTGGTGCGAATTCGAGCTTTTCTCAAATTTCGCATTCCGAAACCATACATTTAGTGTTGATAGGGAAATAAATATTGAGCAATAAAATAATCAAGGTTCAGCACCTGCAAGAACGTGCGATGTGTGAATTCCGTCTGATCACCTTAAGGCTCAAATTAGGATATTATACAAAATTTTGAATTTTACGTTAGCATTTTCCTTTGGTAGCGACACGAACAGTTAAACTCTGTTATCTTCTCAAGATAAGTTATTTTCCTGATTTCCGTTCGCCCCACGTTGGGCGCCAATGAATATGTAACGAGCACGGCAATGTGTGCGGCTATCTGGCAGCGTACTCTGCCTACAGGGTCGACTGTGCTCAGGGAAAATGGGAGTGGGGTTTTGCTACCTAGAGAACCGTGCCGTCACATAAACTTAAATAGTAGACAGAGTAGGGACTATTGACTAACTAAACCAAAGCCCAAGGAATCTAAATTTATATTCAGTTTAAGGAATTTGAGATGTCAAGTAATTCCTCTTCACAACCCACCCAACCTTGCATTGGCTCGCTTTGCGTATGAGGCCAATGCCCTTAATAATGATGCACAGTTACTTTAGGTGTCCCAATTCGCAAAGAATTACTTCATTTTACTTCAGATTACTTCATTCATAAAAAGCGTACAAAAGACTTAAGGTAAGCTTGCCCATGGCAACTGATTAGGAGTCAAATAATGTTAACTTGCCCATGGCAGGTTTACCATATAACGGGTATACACTTCAGGTATTTTCTTCATTCAACAATTCGACGATAGGTTTTCAAAATTTTACGGGAGTGATATTTGAACTATAAATTATGTAAATTGGCTCAGATTGAGGTTAACTTACGGTCGGCTATGCCGTACTTACAACAGTCGACAGGCCTGTGGACGGTGTGTGTAAATGTGGGTGTGTATGATGTATGTATGCTGGGTGAACTACATAATTTTGTTAGTTAACAGTCAATCTAATGCCAATAATACATACTGTACCCGTTTAATAAGCTTATTGTCTAAAAAACTTAAATCTAGATTCAATACTACAAAAATAAATTCTGATGCAGTCAGATCAACTGCCAAGACCGGGTGGTGAATCCTTAGCTGAGGGGTAGAAGAGTCAAAAACTAGACCGCGAAGAGGCTCCTGTAGGTCGTTGGGATGGCCAACCTACGCTCAGGGTTTAGGCTACGCACAAGTAATCAGGAAAATCTCCCGTACAACACGTGTATCAATCTAGGAACTACAAACGAGATGAATAACTGGGCCAGGCTGCGTTTAATAAGGGTAATTTATTTACCTAGGTTTTCCGTACGTATTACAACGATCGTGAATTTGCACTTGAAAACTACGCGGCTCGGCTCGAGAGATAGGCCGGCTCCACGTGTGGGCGACCAGAATTTAGGTAGACAGAATTGCCAGGGTTTCCTGGTGCGACTTGCGATAGGACGATGAACTGCGGATGCTCGGGGTGACAACGTGGCTCGGCTCGAGATGTAGGCCGGCTCCACGTGTGGGCGACAAAAGTGGGCCAAAAACGAGCACCTGGCGATTTCTCCGAATACCGATCCGCACTTCCTAATAATTGCCTATTAGTATTTGTTTATTGAGGGAGCTTAAATCCCTATGCTCGCCTAATAAGTTTTTTGACTGTCAGTTGGAGGTTAGGTTCACTGCCAACGAAAATCCAGCCAGCCAAACGTTGGGAATTCGGGGATCTCGTTGGTTTTTTATTCTCTTAATTCCTGATGGATCTGGTGGGATGGTTGGGGCGGTAGAAAAGCCCGATGTGGTGCGTTTAGAAACGCAATACTTAGCACTCACTTAACTCAATTCGATTGCTATTAAAACGCGTGTGCTTTGGCCGAAAGATCAGGAATAAGAGAACAAAAAACTGCAATGGCCGCTGCAAGCTGCTGTCAACTGTCATTCTGACACGCAGTGTTGGAAAATACTGACATATCGTTTGGTATTTTCAGGGAGTTGAGGTTGCCACAAAGTTGCGGAACCAGTAGCGCTAGTTTTATTTTTTAAAAATATACAAAAATCCTTTTCTAATTATTCACACCCCTACAGCACAGGATTAATCTTTGGTCTTTACGACAAAGATAAAACCTGAAAAAGGGTGTCTATTGTTACCAAATATCCTTTGCGTAATATGATCCTAGTTCCTTGCCATTTAAATCCTCAAGTAAATAGAGTAAGTTTCCCAATCTTTGTTTAACCCGGACCTTTATTCCTACCGGCGCAAGCTTAGCATTAAAGTTGGCGGCGGCATTGCTAAGGTCAAAGTTTTGTTTTATCACTACGTCTCCTACCTGAAAAGATCGAGGCTTAGATCGGAGGTTATAGGAATGCTCATTCCTTTCATACGCTTTGTCTAAATGCTTTTGTAGGTCATTTCATTAAGCAAATTTAGATTCATGAGTACTTTATAATCTTTTCCGTGACAAATCATATGCTGTCCGAAGACAACAAAGAATGGAGACTCAGCTATTGACTGGTGTATATGACGACGCAGAGAACAATTTATACTACTAAGATATCTATCCCATTCTCTCTGATCGGATCGGGTATATGCTCTCAATGCAGCATTGATAGACCTATTAACTCTTTCTGCGGCATTAGACTGCGGCGAATAAGCTGCGGTGTAAGTGTGGGTTATGCCATGCTTAGAGAGATAAGAAGAAAAGTCATGACTTTTGAATTGCGAGCCATTATCGCTTAC
The DNA here is from genome assembly GCA_037075285.1 of Drosophila lutescens. NCBI lineage: Eukaryota > Metazoa > Arthropoda > Insecta > Diptera > Drosophilidae > Drosophila > Drosophila lutescens. The sequence continues at coordinate 5,208 of JBAMCF010000235.1, read as the reverse complement.
TATAACTTAAGGCGTTCCATAACAATCAAAAATTTCTTCTTTCAGGTACGACATAACGACTTGAGTAGTAAACTTCTTTACGGGTTTGAGAAACGTGAATTTCGATAGATGATCGAGTACTATAAAGATTCCCATATGACCTCTTTTCGTTCTTGGGAAAGGACCAATAAAGTCTTTGAAATACTCGTTCGCTAATAATTTGTTGTCCTATTTGTGGCTTAAGTTTCTGCGTGGGATATTTTGATGTCTTACAAATCTCACAGTTCTTGATGTAAGTGCGAACATCCACAACCATACGAGGCCAGTAAAACTTTCGTCGAATGTTTTCCAAACACTTGGCTATACCGCAAGAAGAAGATGGCTGATCGTGAGCTGACTTGATTACACCCTCTCTAAGCTTTATTGGGATTCACTTGCAAAGGTCCCTCTCCAACAATGTATCCTAAGTACTCGTTTTTTTTGTGTAGCAACTTCGGCCAGATGAGAAAGATGCTCTTCGAAACTTGAAGACATGACTAAAAGGTCATCTAAGTATACCATCACGTGCGATTTCATTCTATAAGGTATTACTTTATCCATAAGTCTACAGAGAGTTTGCGGAGCATTAGTTAGTCCGAAAGGCATTCGTGTAAATTGATATAAAGGACGGTTGGGTATAGTTATGGCGGTTTTTGGTTTCGATTCTTCGTCCAGACATATCTGCCAAAACGCATCCTTTAAATCAATTTTCGATATGCAGTATACTGGAGGCAAGCGACTTAGCAAACCTTCAATAAGAGGAGTAGGATATGCATTCTTTATTGTGACAGAGTTAAGTTTTCTAGAATCTAAACAAATTCGCACTTTTCCTGGTTTTAAGACAAGACCATGCGGACGCGGGCGCTTCTTCTAGTACTCCAAGACTAAGCATGCGATCTACTTCTTGGCATAACTGAAGCTCTTTGGCTGGAGATAGGTTATAATATCTTTGCTTTATTGCCTTTGCTGCACCGGTATCAATATGATGTTCAATTAGGGTTGTTTTTCCTAAACCACTTTTGTCAGACGATGGAAAGAATTCGATAACAGCTTGTAATCGATTTCGATCTGTGGCATTAAGCAGAAGTGTGTCACTTAAGGCATTAGAGTCAGAAATTTCTGAAATTTATGTTGAACTGGATATTCCTAATCCAAATATTTGCCAAAAATCCATTCCGCAGATTATATCTTGTTTAATACTGGGTACTACTAAAAATTCGACATCCTGAGATAAGGAGTTATAGTGTATCGGAACAACAATGGTAGCGGTGACGTCTTGATTTTGACCATCGGCTGTACGAACAAAACATTTTAATGTATGATGTAGGGACGGTTGTCATTGTCCTGCCTGACAATAGAGGATACGACATACTTCTTCATTTCGCGCTGCTGTTTCCAAAATGAACACATTCGATTAGCCGATAGTGGTTTGTTGCCGGAATCAATTTGTAGAGTAAATATTTCCGCTCTACGACGATAATAATTACGTACTCGTTCATGGTAGGGGATAATTATAAAGTTTCGTGAGGACTCTGGAGTACTTTTATTTATTTCACGGTTGGGTTTGTCAAATTCTGGGTTAGATGTTGTCGAGTCAGGTTGAGAGTTAGATGAATTCGAAGATGGAATATGATTAGTACTTATTACTGATGCTGGGTTTGAAACAGGATATCCACCAGTCAGAATTGATGGACATCCACTTACGAGTTTTCCGCCGGTGGATTACATTTCATGCAACTAGGCTTATAAGTGTCAGGACGACCACAACCATAGCAAAATATGCGTCTGGCCTTGAGGCGATCATGATATCTGTGTCCGGTTTCCTCACAATTCCAACATTTAAAGCGCTCAGCATTACGCATCGCAATTATTTCTATGTCACTTAGGTTTTGATAATTCTTATCTTCCCTAAAGTCTTCATCCTGTGCTAGCTCATTTACAAATCGCCTGTTTAAAGGAGGTCGGGGTGCCGATCTACCTGCCATGCTATTAAGAAATCGTTCGTGCTTGTGGCACTCTGCTCTCAAGGAGGCAATGTTTGGAGTCAAAACATGTAATAATTCTTGTCGTAATTCAGGTTTAAGGTTCTTTTTAACATTGGTAACTAGTTCACTATCGGTCATAGGCTCACGCAAAGCATCTGCAACCGTTAGGATAGCATCTAGAAAATCATCAAAATTTTCTCCGCTTTTCTGCTTTCTATGTCGAAGAGAGTCTTTAATTTCTTCGTCAGTGCGCTGTTCTCTATACCGTTCACGGAGACTTCTGCATAGGTGAAACCAATTCGGTTCACTTGAAGATCTCTGAAAACGCCAGTAAAATTGTAAAGCTGGTCCGGAAAATACGTTGGCAAATTGGTATAGCAAATTCCAGTTTGCGTTTAGGCATTGAATAGTTAAACTATTTATCCTATAGATAAAGTCTTCAACAGGTATATCATTGGCCATGCCAGTAAATTTCACACGCCAATTGGAAATAACGCTTGAAACTTTGTCAGGACGATTTACAGCATGTGCCATAGGATCTCCTAAAGGCAAACGAATACTAGAGGCTTGATTACTGTCTACTCTGCTTGCATTGGATCGATTTAAGTTAGAAGGATTCTCCACTGGGATTTCATTCCGCGGATTTTGGGAATTATTAGCCAACTGAAGGTTCCGCATCGTTGTATTGATCTCATCAGCCACTGCAGCAACCATGCTGACGCGAAAGGTTTCTAAGGAATCTATAATTAGCTGCTGTAGTCGCGTTTCGGAAATACTTTGACGTTCCGTTGATCTTTGTGTTGGGTTTTGGCCTCTCAAGCCAGAGTGTGCACTTTGATTGGTTGAATTCTGATGGGAATTCGCTCTTGTGTTAGGTCTACGTCGGTTGACCGCACCAGAATGTTGATTGGCAGAAGCACCTCGAGCTTCCCTATTATCATCATTACTACATCTACTCGGTTGAGCAGAAGGAAAAGTTATCAGTTGTACTAGGGTACAAGCACTTCGGCAAAGCGGACACGTTTCATTAGTTCCTAACCAAAGTACTACGCATGTTTTGTGAAATTTATGTCTACATGGGGTTTCTGCAAGTTCATTATCTATAACCATAGTATCATTGCAAATAATACAAAGCGAAGGTTCCTCTCCACTAGCGGCGGCTTCAGCCCCGTCTCGATTAAGCTGAACTGACATGTTTTTGTATTATGTATTATTATTATTTTTCTCAAATATTGTGGATTTAAACAAACTCAGTTTTAAGGTTGGGACTACCTTTTAGTAACCGTGCATCAAATGAATTTTAATATAAAATTAGGGTTTCTGTTGGGCAAAATAATTTTAATATTGGGAAAGCAAGTGTTTTCAGCTAAAACAAATCTCAAAGTAGAAATGAACTTAATGTTTGGTCTCTAAGAATACTATCATGAGTACTTGCCAGAAATTTCCAACAAAGTTAATCTCTAATGACTTTTCCTAGGTGTACCAAATCTAATAATTAGAGGAATAATGTTGATTGGTGCGAATTCGAGCTTTTCTCAAATTTCGCATTCCGAAACCATACATTTAGTGTTGATAGGGAAATAAATATTGAGCAATAAAATAATCAAGGTTCAGCACCTGCAAGAACGTGCGATGTGTGAATTCCGTCTGATCACCTTAAGGCTCAAATTAGGATATTATACAAAATTTTGAATTTTACGTTAGCATTTTCCTTTGGTAGCGACACGAACAGTTAAACTCTGTTATCTTCTCAAGATAAGTTATTTTCCTGATTTCCGTTCGCCCCACGTTGGGCGCCAATGAATATGTAACGAGCACGGCAATGTGTGCGGCTATCTGGCAGCGTACTCTGCCTACAGGGTCGACTGTGCTCAGGGAAAATGGGAGTGGGGTTTTGCTACCTAGAGAACCGCGCCGTCACATAAACTTAAATAGTAGACAGAGTAGGGACTATTGACTAACTAAACCAAAGCCCATGGAATCTAAATTTATATTCAGTTTAAGGAATTTGAGATGTCAAGTAATTCCTCTTCACAACCCACCCAACCTTGCATTGGCTCGCTTTGCGTATGAGGCCAATGCCCTTAATAATGATGCACAGTTACTTTAGGTGTCCCAATTCGCAAAGAATTACTTCATTTTACTTCAGATTACTTCATTCATAAAAAGCGTACAAAAGACTTAAGGTAAGCTTGCCCATGGCAACTGATTAGGAGTCAAATAATGTTAACTTGCCCATGGCAGGTTTACCATATAACGGGTATACACTTCAGGTATTTTCTTCATTCAACAATTCGACGATAGGTTTTCAAAATTTTACGGGAGTGATATTTGAACTATAAATTATGTAAATTGGCTCAGATTGAGGTTAACTTACGGTCGGCTATGCCGTACTTACAACAGTCGACAGGCCTGTGGACGGTGTGTGTAAATGTGGGTGTGTATGATGTATGTATGCTGGGTGAACTACATAATTTTGTTAGTTAACAGTCAATCTAATGCCAATAATACATACTGTACCCGTTTAATAAGCTTATTGTCTAAAAAACTTAAATCTAGATTCAATACTACAAAAATAAATTCTGATGCAGTCAGATCAACTGCCAAGACCGGGTGGTGAATCCTTAGCTGAGGGGTAGAAGAGTCAAAAACTAGACCGCGAAGAGGCTCCTGTAGGTCGTTGGGATGGCCAACCTACGCTCAGGGTTTAGGCTACGCACAAGTAATCAGGAAAATCTCCCGTACAACACGTGTATCAATCTAGGAACTACAAACGAGATGAATAACTGGGCCAGGCTGCGTTTAATAAGGGTAATTTATTTACCTAGGTTTTCCGTACGTATTACAACGATCGTGAATTTGCACTTGAAAACTACGCGGCTCGGCTCGAGAGATAGGCCGGCTCCACGTGTGGGCGACCAGAATTTAGGTAGACAGAATTGCCAGGGTTTCCTGGTGAGACTTGCGATAGGACGATGAACTGCGGATGCTCGGGGTGACAACGAGGCTCGGCTCGAGATGTAGGCCGGCTCCACGTGTGGGCGACCAGAGTGGGCCAAAAACGAGCACCTGGCGATTTCTCCGAATACCGATCCGCACTTCCTAATAATTGCCTATTAGTATTTGTTTATTGAGGGAGCTTAAATCCCTATGCTCACCTAATAACTTTTTTGACTATCAGTTGGAGGTTAGGTTCACTGCCAAC
>JBAMCF010000234.1:0-25253 GCA_037075285.1 Drosophila lutescens | reverse complement strand
AGCAATACGTAACTGGGGGGGGGGGGGGGGGGGGGGGGGGGGGGGGGGGGGGGGGGGGTATGCTTCGTTCAGTTACGTATTGCTGATTGCCAATATCTTTTGATTGGACAGTCCGATTTAAACAAACTTTACTGAGTTTGATAGGTATTGATGAGTAGAACAAAGTTGCCAAATAAACTTTTTGTCTATCTCTTGTAGTTTTCGAGAAAATCGAGTTTATATCTGAAAATAGCGGACGAACATGGCAAGAAAAATACCTAAGATTGCCAATATCTTTTGATTGGACAGTCCGATTTAAACAAACTTTACTGAGTTTGATAGGTATTGATGAGTAGAACAAAGTTGCCAAATAAACTTTTTGTCTATCTCTTGTAGTTTTCGAGAAAATCGAGTTTATATCTGAAAATAGCGGACGAACATGGCAAGAAAAGTAGCTTAGATTGCCAATATCTTTTGATTGGACAGTCCGATTTAAACAAACTTTACTGAGTTTGATAGGTATTGTTGAGTAGAACAAAGTTGCCAAATAAACTTTTTGTCTATCTCTTGTAGTTTTCGAGAAAATCGAGTTTATATCTGAAAATAGCGGACGAACATGGCAACACAAGTAGCTAAGATTGCCAATATCTTTTGATTGGACAGTCCGATTTAAACAAACTTTGCTGAGTTTGCTAGGTATTGATGAGTAGAACAAAGTTGCCAAATAAACTTTTTGTCTATCTCTTGTAGTTTTCGAGAAAATCGAGTTTATATCTGAAAATAGCGGACGAACATGGCAAGAAAAATACCTAAGATTGCCAATATCTTTTGATTGGACAGTCCGATTTAAACAAACTTTACTGAGTTTGATAGGTATTGATGAGTAGAACAAAGTTGCCAAATAAACTTTTTGTCTATCTCTTGTAGTTTTCGAGAAATTCGAGTTTATATCTGAAAATAGCGGTCCAACATGGCTACGGACGAACATGGCAACACAAGTAGCTAAGATTGCCAATATCTTTTGATTGGACAGTCCGATTTAAACAAACTTTACTGAGTTTGATAGGTATTGATGAGTAGAACAAAGTTGCCAAATAAACTTTTTGTCTATCTCTTGTAGTTTTCGAGAAAATCGAGTTTATATCTGAAAATAGCGGACGAACATGGCAAGAAAAATACCTAAGATTGCCAATATCTTTTGATTGGACAGTCCGATTTAAACAAACTTTACTGAGTTTGATAGGTATTGATGAGTAGAACAAAGTTGCCAAATAAACTTTTTGTCTATCTCTTGTAGTTTTCGAGAAAATCGAGTTTATATCTGAAAATAGCGGACGAACATGGCAAGAAAAGTACCTAAGATTGCCAATATCTTTTGATTGGACAGTCCGATTTAAACAAACTTTACTGAGTTTGATAGGTATTGATGAGTAGAACAAAGTTGCCAAATAAACTTTTTGTCTATCTCTTGTAGTTTTCGAGAAAATCGAGTTTATATCTGAAAATAGCGGACGAACATGGCAACACAAGTAGCTAAGATTGCCAATATCTTTTGATTGGACAGTCCGATTTAAACAAACTTTGCAGAGTTTGCTAGGTATTGATGAGTAGAACAAAGTTGCCAAATAAACTTTTTGTCTATCTCTTGTAGTTTTCGAGAAAATCGAGTTTATATCTGAAAATAGCGGACGAACATGGCAAGAAAAATACCTAAGATTGCCAATATCTTTTGATTGGACAGTCCGATTTAAACAAACTTTACTGAGTTTGATACACTCATAAAAAAAAATCGAAGAATTTCCTTAAAATCTAGAAAAATCTTTTTTGAATTTTTGCCAAAGGTGACCTCACCTTTGTTTCAAGAAATGGTTTTTTTGAAAAGCACCATTAAAACAAGAAAAAATATTTCTTGAAACAAGAAATTAAATTTCTTAAACCAAGAAATGGTTTTTTAGAAAGCCACCATTAAAACAAAAAAAATATTTCTTGAAACAAGAAATTAAATTTCTTAAAACAAGAAATGGTTTTTTAGAAAGCCACCATTAAAACAAGAAAAAATATTTCTTGAAACAAGAAATTAAATTTCTTAAAACAAGAAATGGTTTTTTAGAAAGGCACCTTTTAAACAAGAAAAAATATTTCTTAAAACAAGAAAAGCAATTCTTGATTTAAGAAATAATATTTCTTGAAAGGATGTTTTACAAACCCTCAAAGTAAAATGTAACTTAGTTTTTTTTATATTATATTTTATTACATTTCAAACATTTAACACTTAACATTTAAAGATTTTTAAATAACACACTTTTGACTTAAGAAAACATTTATTTTTAAGCATACGAGATATTATTGGTGGTGAATTTAATTCACATAATTTAATATTGTATAACACAAGGTCTATTGAACTTCATATGACATAAGGTGATTTCAAAACTCAGTATGTAGTTGCAGGTATCATCGCCTTCCCACATCTGTAAAACATAGAATTATTGGGATATCAAATATTTGGTTTAAGATAAACAACATTTTTTTAAACAATAATAGCCAAAATACAATCACGTTGGTCAAAAGACAGAGAGAGGAGCAAGACAGGTAGAACACAAGGATGGAAGGGTTAAAAATCGAATTTCAGAGAGAGAGAACCGGGAGAGACACGTACATACATTCATATTTACAAACAGGCCTTTGAGCGAAGGGAGCCCGAATGTAAGCAGGTCAGATCATGGTACAATTTGAAGAAGAAGAAGAGAGAAAAGTCGCGACGCTTCGGTCGAGAGAGCGAGAGACAGGAGGAGAATATGAAAGGGTTGAAAATCGGGTTTCAGATCGGGTGAGCCGCGTACATGCATACATATTTAGATGCATACATAGGTATGTCAAACAAATACAACATATTTTTCTTTTTGATATACTCTTACCTTAGAAGGTTTTAAAACAAAATTACAGCTTCGCCAAAAAATTATTTGGCTGATGCAACTGAAGGTATTTTGGCGATTCATCTGTAATTTTGCATTCTGAAAAATAAATATAATGCGAGTAATAAGGTGAAGTTATTATAGAACTGTACACCAACATATTTTTGTACAAATGTATGTATGTACGTAGCTTTTAGCTAAAAAAAACAATTCAACTAAATTTGTATAAACTTGGTTAAGAGATTTCGAGGTTTTCCTTTAATTACATACACACAATTGTACGCGCGATATACAAAAAATTATATATGTACTTACCTTTGAATATTTGGAAAAAGGCTTCACCTCTTATCCGCTTAAGAATCACGTCCATCACTTACGATTTTTTTTCACAACTGACGCTCGGGTGATCAGAGAAGTCGGCAGCCGTAGTTGTCGGGCCGAGTAGGCCCTTCGTCCTACTTCGTTTTTCTTGTCGTTAGCATTCGGTAGCCGAAGGAATTCAATGGCTACTTTTCTAAATTCTAGGGTCATTTCTTTCATATATTCAATGGCGATTTTGCCATTAAATACGTAGAAATTGTTTTGGCTGCGACAGCAAAAAAACATATGAGATTTAAATTTTTCTAATTTCAAGAAAAATTCTTTCTTGAATTTTCTTCATCTAGAAAGGTTTTCTATATTCAAAGGCAAATTTTCTAAAAACAAGAAATTTTTTTTCTATTTTCAAAGGTAGGGCGATTTAATGGCGAGATTTCTAAAATTTAGAAATTAATTTTTATGAGTGTAGGTATTGATGAGTAGAACAAAGTTGCCAAATAAACTTTTTGTCTATCTCTTGTAGTTTTCGAGAAAATCGAGTTTATATCTGAAAATAGCGGTCGAACATGGCTACGGACGAACATGGCAACACAAGTAGCTAAGATTGCCAATATCTTTTGATTGGACAGTCCGATTTAAACAAACTTTACTGAGTTTGATAGGTATTGATGAGTAGAACAAAGTTGCCAAATAAACTTTTTGTCTATCTCTTGTAGTTTTCGAGAAAATCGAGTTTATATCTGAAAATAGCGGACGAACATGGCAAGACAAGTAGCTAAGATTGCCAATATCTTTTGATTGGACAGTCCGATTTAAACAAACTTTACTGAGTTTGATAGGTATTGATGAGTAGAACAAAGTTGCCAAATAAACTTTTTGTCTATCTCTTGTAGTTTTCGAGAAAATCGAGTTTATATCTGAAAATAGCGGACGAACATGGCAAGAAAAATACCTAAGATTGCCAATATCTTTTGATTGGACAGTCCGATTTAAACAAACTTTACTGAGTTTGATAGGTATTGATGAGTAGAACAAAGTTGCCAAATAAACTTTTTGTCTATCTCTTGTAGTTTTCGAGAAATTCGAGTTTATATCTGAAAATAGCGGTCCAACATGGCTACGGACGAACATGGCAACACAAGTAGCTAAGATTGCCAATATCTTTTGATTGGACAGTCCGATTTAAACAAACTTTACTGAGTTTGATAGGTATTGATGAGTAGAACAAAGTTGCCAAATAAACTTTTTGTCTATCTCTTGTAGTTTTCGAGAAAATCGAGTTTATATCTGAAAATAGCGGACGAACATGGCAAGAAAAATACCTAAGATTGCCAATATCTTTTGATTGGACAGTCCGATTTAAACAAACTTTACTGAGTTTGATAGGTATTGATGAGTAGAACAAAGTTGCCAAATAAACTTTTTGTCTATCTCTTGTAGTTTTCGAGAAAATCGAGTTTATATCTGAAAATAGCGGACGAACATGGCAACACAAGTAGCTAAGATTGCCAATATCTTTTGATTGGACAGTCCGATTTAAACAAACTTTACTGAGTTTGATAGGTATTGTTGAGTAGAACAAAGTTGCCAAATAAACTTCTTGTCCATCTCTTGTAGTTTTCGAGAAAATCGAGTTTATATCTGAAAATAGCGGTCGAACATGGCAAGAAAAATACCTAAGATTGCCAATATCTTTTGATTGGACAGTCCGATTTAAACAAACTTTACTGAGTTTGATAGGTATTGATGAGTAGAACAAAGTTGCCAAATAAACTTTATGTCTATCTCTTGTAGTTTTCGAGAAATTCGAGTTTATATCTGAAAATAGCGGTCCAACATGGCTACGGACGAACATGGCAACACAAGTAGCTAAGATTGCCAATATCTTTTGATTGGACAGTCCGATTTATACAAACTTTACTGAGTTTGATAGGTATTGATGAGAAGAACAAAGTTGCCAAATAAACTTTTTGTCTATCTCTTGTAGTTTTCGAGAAAATCGAGTTTATATCTGAAAATAGCGGTCGAACATGGCTACGGACGAACATGGCAACACAAGTAGCTAAGATTGCCAATATCTTTTGATTGGACAGTCCGATTTAAACAAACTTTACTGAGTTTGATAGGTATTGATGAGTAGAACAAAGTTGCCAAATAAACTTTTTGTCTATCTCTTGTAGTTTTCGAGAAAATCGAGTTTATATCTGAAAATAGCGGTCCAACATGGTAGACGAACATGGCAACACAAGTAGCTAAGATTGCCAATATCTTTTGATTGGACAGTCCGATTTAAACAAACTTTACTGAGTTTGATAGGTATTGATGAGTAGAACAAAGTTGCCAAATAAACTTTTTGTCTATCTCTTGTAGTTTTCGAGAAAATCGAGTTTATATCTGAAAATAGCGGTCCAACATGGACGACGAACATGGCAACACAAGTAGCTAAGATTGCCAATATCTTTTGATTGGACAGTCCGATTTAAACAAACTTTACTGAGTTTGATAGGTATTGATGAGTAGAACAAAGTTGCCAAATAAACTTTTTGTCTATCTCTTGTAGTTTTCGAGAAAATCGAGTTTATATCTGAAAATAGCGGACGAACATGGCAAGACAAAGTAGCTAAGATTGCCAATATCTTTTGATTGGACAGTCCGATTTAAACAAACTTTACTGAGTTTGATAGGTATTGATGAGTAGAACAAAGTTGCCAAATAAACTTTTTGTCTATCTCTTGTAGTTTTCGAGAAAATCGAGTTTATATCTGAAAATAGCAAATGGAGGACGAACATGGCAACACAAGTAGCTAAGATTGCCAATATCTTTTGATTGGACAGTCCGATTTAAACAAACTTTACTGAGTTTGATAGGTATTGATGAGTAGAACAAAGTTGCCAAATAAACTTTTTGTCTATCTCTTGTAGTTTTCGAGAAAATCGAGTTTATATCTGAAAATAGCGGTCGAACATGGCATCGGACGAACATGGCAACACAAGTAGCTAAGATTGCCAATATCTTTTGATTGGACAGTCCGATTTAAACAAACTTTACTGAGTTTGATAGGTATTGATGAGTAGAACAAAGTTGCCAAATAAACTTTTTGTCTATCTCTTGTAGTTTTCGAGAAAATCGAGTTTATATCTGAAAATAGCGGTCGAACATGGCTACGGACGAACATGGCAACACAAGTAGCTAAGATTGCCAATATCTTTTGATTGGACAGTCCGATTTAAACAAACTTTACTGAGTTTGATAGGTATTGATGAGTAGAACAAAGTTGCCAAATAAACTTTTTGTCTATCTCTTGTAGTTTTCGAGAAAATCGAGTTTATATCTGAAAATAGCGGTCCAACATGGTAGGACGAACATGGCAACACAAGTAGCTAAGATTGCCAATATCTTTTGATTGGACAGTCCGATTTAAACAAACTTTACTGAGTTTGATAGGTATTGATGAGTAGAACAAAGTTGCCAAATAAACTTTTTGTCTATCTCTTGTAGTTTTCGAGAAAATCGAGTTTATATCTGAAAATAGCGGTCCAACATGGACGGACGAACATGGCAACACAAGTAGCTAAGATTGCCAATATCTTTTGATTGGACAGTCCGATTTAAACAAACTTTACTGAGTTTGATAGGTATTGATGAGTAGAACAAAGTTGCCAAATAAACTTTTTGTCTATCTCTTGTAGTTTTCGAGAAAATCGAGTTTATATCTGAAAATAGCGGACGAACATGGCAACGAACAAAGTAGCTAAGATTGCCAATATCTTTTGATTGGACAGTCCGATTTAAACAAACTTTACTGAGTTTGATAGGTATTGATGAGTAGAACAAAGTTGCCAAATAAACTTTTTGTCTATCTCTTGTAGTTTTCGAGAAAATCGAGTTTATATCTGAAAATAGCGGTCGAACATGGCAGGACGAACATGGCAACACAAGTAGCTAAGATTGCCAATATCTTTTGATTGGACAGTCCGATTTAAACAAACTTTACTGAGTTTGATAGGTATTGATGAGTAGAACAAAGTTGCCAAATAAACTTTTTGTCTATCTCTTGTAGTTTTCGAGAAAATCGAGTTTATATCTGAAAATAGCGGTCCAACATGGTACGGACGAACATGGCAACACAAGTAGCTAAGATTGCCAATATCTTTTGATTGGACAGTCCGATTTAAACAAACTTTACTGAGTTTGATAGGTATTGATGAGTAGAACAAAGTTGCCAAATAAACTTTTTGTCTATCTCTTGTAGTTTTCGAGAAAATCGAGTTTATATCTGAAAATAGCGGTCGAACATGGCTACGGACGAACATGCAATACAAGCTAAGATTGCCAATATCTTTTGATTGGACAGTCCGATTTAAACAAACTTTACTGAGTTTGATAGGTATTGATGAGTAGAACAAAGTTGCCAAATAAACTTTTTGTCTATCTCTTGTAGTTTTCGAGAAAATCGAGTTTATATCTGAAAATAGTCGGACGAACATGGCAACACAAGTAGCTAAGATTGCCAATATCTTTTGATTGGACAGTCCGATTTAAACAAACTTTACTGAGTTTGATAGGTATTGATGAGTAGAACAAAGTTGCCAAATAAACTTTTTGTCTATCTCTTGTAGTTTTCGAGAAAATCGAGTTTATATCTGAAAATAGCGGTCCAAATGGTAGGACGAACATGGCAACACAAGTAGCTAAGATTGCCAATATCTTTTGATTGGACAGTCCGATTTAAAAAATTTATGAGTTGGACGAACATGGCAACACAAGTAGCTAAGATTGCCAATATCTTTTGATTGGACAGTCCGATTTAAACAAACTTTACTGAGTTTGATAGGTATTGATGAGTAGAACAAAGTTGCCAAATAAACTTTTTGTCTATCTCTTGTAGTTTTCGAGAAAATCGAGTTTATATCTGAAAATAGCGGTAAATGGTAGGACGAACATGGCAACACAAGTAGCTAAGATTGCCAATATCTTTTGATTGGACAGTCCGATTTAAACAAACTTTACTGAGTTTGATAGGTATTGATGAGTAGAACAAAGTTGCCAAATAAACTTTTTGTCTATCTCTTGTAGTTTTCGAGAAAATCGAGTTTATATCTGAAAATAGCGGTCGAACATGGCTAGGACGAACATGGCAACACAAGTAGCTAAGATTGCCAATATCTTTTGATTGGACAGTCCGATTTAAACAAACTTTACTGAGTTTGATAGGTATTGATGAGTAGAACAAAGTTGCCAAATAAACTTTTTGTCTATCTCTTGTAGTTTTCGAGAAAATCGAGTTTATATCTGAAAATAGCGGTCCAAATGGACGGACGAACATGGCAACACAAGTAGCTAAGATTGCCAATATCTTTTGATTGGACAGTCCGATTTAAACAAACTTTACTGAGTTTGATAGGTATTGATGAGTAGAACAAAGTTGCCAAATAAACTTTTTGTCTATCTCTTGTAGTTTTCGAGAAAATCGAGTTTATATCTGAAAATAGCGGACGAACATGGCAACACAAGTAGCTAAGATTGCCAATATCTTTTGATTGGACAGTCCGATTTAAACAAACTTTACTGAGTTTGATAGGTATTGATGAGTAGAACAAAGTTGCCAAATAAACTTTTTGTCTATCTCTTGTAGTTTTCGAGAAAATCGAGTTTATATCTGAAGATAGCGGACGAACATGGCAAGACAAGTACCTAAGATTGCCAATATCTTTTGATTGGACAGTCCGATTTAAACAAACTTTACTGAGTTTGATAGGTATTGATGAGTAGAACAAAGTTGCCAAATAAACTTTTTGTCTATCTCTTGTAGTTTTCGAGAAAATCGAGTTTATATCTGAAAATAGCGGTAACATGGACGGACGAACATGGCAACACAAGTAGCTAAGATTGCCAATATCTTTTGATTGGACAGTCCGATTTAAACAAACTTTACTGAGTTTGATAGGTATTGATGAGTAGAACAAAGTTGCCAAATAAACTTTTTGTCTATCTCTTGTAGTTTTCGAGAAAATCGAGTTTATATCTGAAAATAGTGGACGAACATGGCAACACAAGTAGCTAAGATTGCCAATATCTTTTGATTGGACAGTCCGATTTAAACAAACTTTACTGAGTTTGATAGGTATTGATGAGTAGAACAAAGTTGCCAAATAAACTTTTTGTCTATCTCTTGTAGTTTTCGAGAAAATCGAGTTTATATCTGAAAATAGTGGACGAACATGGCAACACAAGTAGCTAAGATTGCCAATATCTTTTGATTGGACAGTCCGATTTAAACAAACTTTACTGAGTTTGATAGGTATTGATGAGTAGAACAAAGTTGCCAAATAAACTTTTTGTCTATCTCTTGTAGTTTTCGAGAAAATCGAGTTTATATCTGAAGATAGCGGACGAACATGGCAAGACAAGTACCTAAGATTGCCAATATCTTTTGATTGGACAGTCCGATTTAAACAAACTTTACTGAGTTTGATAGGTATTGATGAGTAGAACAAAGTTGCCAAATAAACTTTTTGTCTATCTCTTGTAGTTTTCGAGAAAATCGAGTTTATATCTGAAAATAGCGGTCAAATGGTACGGACGAACATGGCAACACAAGTAGCTAAGATTGCCAATATCTTTTGATTGGACAGTCCGATTTAAACAAACTTTACTGAGTTTGATAGGTATTGATGAGTAGAACAAAGTTGCCAAATAAACTTTTTGTCTATCTCTTGTAGTTTTCGAGAAAATCGAGTTTATATCTGAAAATAGTGGACGAACATGGCAACACAAGTAGCTAAGATTGCCAATATCTTTTGATTGGACAGTCCGATTTAAACAAACTTTACTGAGTTTGATAGGTATTGATGAGTAGAACAAAGTTGCCAAATAAACTTTTTGTCTATCTCTTGTAGTTTTCGAGAAAATCGAGTTTATATCTGAAAATAGTGGACGAACATGGCAACACAAGTAGCTAAGATTGCCAATATCTTTTGATTGGACAGTCCGATTTAAACAAACTTTACTGAGTTTGATAGGTATTGATGAGTAGAACAAAGTTGCCAAATAAACTTTTTGTCTATCTCTTGTAGTTTTCGAGAAAATCGAGTTTATATCTGAAGATAGCGGACGAACATGGCAAGACAAGTACCTAAGATTGCCAATATCTTTTGATTGGACAGTCCGATTTAAACAAACTTTACTGAGTTTGATAGGTATTGATGAGTAGAACAAAGTTGCCAAATAAACTTTTTGTCTATCTCTTGTAGTTTTCGAGAAAATCGAGTTTATATCTGAAAATAGTGGACGAACATGGCAACACAAGTAGCTAAGATTGCCAATATCTTTTGATTGGACAGTCCGATTTAAACAAACTTTACTGAGTTTGATAGGTATTGATGAGTAGAACAAAGTTGCCAAATAAACTTTTTGTCTATCTCTTGTAGTTTTCGAGAAAATCGAGTTTATATCTGAAGATAGCGGACGAACATGGCAAGACAAGTACCTAAGATTGCCAATATCTTTTGATTGGACAGTCCGATTTAAACAAACTTTACTGAGTTTGATAGGTATTGATGAGTAGAACAAAGTTGCCAAATAAACTTTTTGTCTATCTCTTGTAGTTTTCGAGAAAATCGAGTTTATATCTGAAAATAGCGGACGAACATGGCAACACAAGTAGCTAAGATTGCCAATATCTTTTGATTGGACAGTCCGATTTAAACAAACTTTACTGAGTTTGATAGGTATTGATGAGTAGAACAAAGTTGCCAAATAAACTTTTTGTCTATCTCTTGTAGTTTTCGAGAAAATCGAGTTTATATCTGAAGATAGCGGACGAACATGGCAAGACAAGTACCTAAGATTGCCAATATCTTTTGATTGGACAGTCCGATTTAAACAAACTTTACTGAGTTTGATAGGTATTGATGAGTAGAACAAAGTTGCCAAATAAACTTTTTGTCTATCTCTTGTAGTTTTCGAGAAAATCGAGTTTATATCTGAAAATAGCGGACGAACATGGCAACACAAGTAGCTAAGATTGCCAATATCTTTTGATTGGACAGTCCGATTTAAACAAACTTTACTGAGTTTGATAGGTATTGATGAGTAGAACAAAGTTGCCAAATAAACTTTTTGTCTATCTCTTGTAGTTTTCGAGAAAATCGAGTTTATATCTGAAAATAGTGGACGAACATGGCAACACAAGTAGCTAAGATTGCCAATATCTTTTGATTGGACAGTCCGATTTAAACAAACTTTACTGAGTTTGATAGGTATTGATGAGTAGAACAAAGTTGCCAAATAAACTTTTTGTCTATCTCTTGTAGTTTTCGAGAAAATCGAGTTTATATCTGAAAATAGCGGACGAACATGGCAACACAAGTAGCTAAGATTGCCAATATCTTTTGATTGGACAGTCCGATTTAAACAAACTTTACTGAGTTTGATAGGTATTGATGAGTAGAACAAAGTTGCCAAATAAACTTTTTGTCTATCTCTTGTAGTTTTCGAGAAAATCGAGTTTATATCTGAAGATAGCGGACGAACATGGCAACGACAAGTAGCTAAGATTGCCAATATCTTTTGATTGGACAGTCCGATTTAAACAAACTTTACTGAGTTTGATAGGTATTGATGAGTAGAACAAAGTTGCCAAATAAACTTTTTGTCTATCTCTTGTAGTTTTCGAGAAAATCGAGTTTATATCTGAAAATAGCGGACGAACATGGCAACACAAGTAGCTAAGATTGCCAATATCTTTTGATTGGACAGTCCGATTTAAACAAACTTTACTGAGTTTGATAGGTATTGATGAGTAGAACAAAGTTGCCAAATAAACTTTTTGTCTATCTCTTGTAGTTTTCGAGAAAATCGAGTTTATATCTGAAAATAGTGGTCGAACATGGACGGACGAACATGGCAACACAAGTAGCTAAGATTGCCAATATCTTTTGATTGGACAGTCCGATTTAAACAAACTTTACTGAGTTTGATAGGTATTGATGAGTAGAACAAAGTTGCCAAATAAACTTTTTGTCTATCTCTTGTAGTTTTCGAGAAAATCGAGTTTATATCTGAAAATAGCGGACGAACATGGCAACACAAGTAGCTAAGATTGCCAATATCTTTTGATTGGACAGTCCGATTTAAACAAACTTTACTGAGTTTGATAGGTATTGATGAGTAGAACAAAGTTGCCAAATAAACTTTTTGTCTATCTCTTGTAGTTTTCGAGAAAATCGAGTTTATATCTGAAAATAGCGGCGAACATGGCAGGACGAACATGGCAACACAAGTAGCTAAGATTGCCAATATCTTTTGATTGGACAGTCCGATTTAAACAAACTTTACTGAGTTTGATAGGTATTGATGAGTAGAACAAAGTTGCCAAATAAACTTTTTGTCTATCTCTTGTAGTTTTCGAGAAAATCGAGTTTATATCTGAAAATAGCGGACGAACATGGCAACGAACAAGTAGCTAAGATTGCCAATATCTTTTGATTGGACAGTCCGATTTAAACAAACTTTACTGAGTTTGATAGGTATTGATGAGTAGAACAAAGTTGCCAAATAAACTTTTTGTCTATCTCTTGTAGTTTTCGAGAAAATCGAGTTTATATCTGAAGATAGCGGACGAACATGGCAACACAAGTAGCTAAGATTGCCAATATCTTTTGATTGGACAGTCCGATTTAAACAAACTTTACTGAGTTTGATAGGTATTGATGAGTAGAACAAAGTTGCCAAATAAACTTTTTGTCTATCTCTTGTAGTTTTCGAGAAAATCGAGTTTATATCTGAAAATAGCGGTCGAACATGGCATCAGACGAACATGGCAACACAAGTAGCTAAGATTGCCAATATCTTTTGATTGGACAGTCCGATTTAAACAAACTTTACTGAGTTTGATAGGTATTGATGAGTAGAACAAAGTTGCCAAATAAACTTTTTGTCTATCTCTTGTAGTTTTCGAGAAAATCGAGTTTATATCTGAAAATAGCGGTCCAACATGGCTACGGACGAACATGGCAACACAAGTAGCTAAGATTGCCAATATCTTTTGATTGGACAGTCCGATTTAAACAAACTTTACTGAGTTTGGACGAACATGGCAACACAAGTAGCTAAGATTGCCAATATCTTTTGATTGGACAGTCCGATTTAAACAAACTTTACTGAGTTTGATAGGTATTGATGAGTAGAACAAAGTTGCCAAATAAACTTTTTGTCTATCTCTTGTAGTTTTCGAGAAAATCGAGTTTATATCTGAAAATAGCGGTCAACATGGCTACGGACGAACATGGCAACACAAGTAGCTAAGATTGCCAATATCTTTTGATTGGACAGTCCGATTTAAACAAACTTTACTGAGTTTGGACGAACATGGCAACACAAGTAGCTAAGATTGCCAATATCTTTTGATTGGACAGTCCGATTTAAACAAACTTTACTGAGTTTGATAGGTATTGATGAGTAGAACAAAGTTGCCAAATAAACTTTTTGTCTATCTCTTGTAGTTTTCGAGAAAATCGAGTTTATATCTGAAAATAGCGGTCCAACATGGTAGGACGAACATGGCAACACAAGTAGCTAAGATTGCCAATATCTTTTGATTGGACAGTCCGATTTAAACAAACTTTACTGAGTTTGATAGGTATTGATGAGTAGAACAAAGTTGCCAAATAAACTTTTTGTCTATCTCTTGTAGTTTTCGAGAAAATCGAGTTTATATCTGAAAATAGCGGACGAACATGGCAACACAAGTAGCTAAGATTGCCAATATCTTTTGATTGGACAGTCCGATTTAAACAAACTTTACTGAGTTTGATAGGTATTGATGAGTAGAACAAAGTTGCCAAATAAACTTTTTGTCTATCTCTTGTAGTTTTCGAGAAAATCGAGTTTATATCTGAAAATAGCGGTCGAACATGGCATCGGACGAACATGGCAACACAAGTAGCTAAGATTGCCAATATCTTTTGATTGGACAGTCGATTTAAACAAACTTTGAGTTTGGACGAAATGGAACAAGTAGCTAAGATTGCCAATATCTTTTGATTGGACAGTCCGATTTAAACAAACTTTACTGAGTTTGATAGGTATTGATGAGTAGAACAAAGTTGCCAAATAAACTTTTTGTCTATCTCTTGTAGTTTTCGAGAAAATCGAGTTTATATCTGAAGATAGCGGACGAACATGGCAAGACAAGTAGCTAAGATTGCCAATATCTTTTGATTGGAATAATATAAGTTTATATTGAAAATAGCGTTCCAACATGGTACGGACGAACATGGCAACACAAGTAGCTAAGATTGCCAATATCTTTTGATTGGACAGTCCGATTTAAACAAACTTTACTGAGTTTGATAGGTATTGATGAGTAGAACAAAGTTGCCAAATAAACTTTTTGTCTATCTCTTGTAGTTTTCGAGAAAATCGAGTTTATATCTGAAAATAGTGGACGAACATGGCAACACAAGTAGCTAAGATTGCCAATATCTTTTGATTGGACAGTCCGATTTAAACAAACTTTACTGAGTTTGATAGGTATTGATGAGTAGAACAAAGTTGCCAAATAAACTTTTTGTCTATCTCTTGTAGTTTTCGAGAAAATCGAGTTTATATCTGAAGATAGCGGACGAACATGGCAAGACAAGTACCTAAGATTGCCAATATCTTTTGATTGGACAGTCCGATTTAAACAAACTTTACTGAGTTTGATAGGTATTGATGAGTAGAACAAAGTTGCCAAATAAACTTTTTGTCTATCTCTTGTAGTTTTCGAGAAAATCGAGTTTATATCTGAAAATAGCGGTCCAACATGGTACGGACGAACATGGCAACACAAGTAGCTAAGATTGCCAATATCTTTTGATTGGACAGTCCGATTTAAACAAACTTTACTGAGTTTGATAGGTATTGATGAGTAGAACAAAGTTGCCAAATAAACTTTTTGTCTATCTCTTGTAGTTTTCGAGAAAATCGAGTTTATATCTGAAAATAGCGGTCGAACATGGTACGGACGAACATGGCAACACAAGTAGCTAAGATTGCCAATATCTTTTGATTGGACAGTCCGATTTAAACAAACTTTACTGAGTTTGGACGAACATGGCAACACAAGTAGCTAAGATTGCCAATATCTTTTGATTGGACAGTCCGATTTAAACAAACTTTACTGAGTTTGATAGGTATTGATGAGTAGAACAAAGTTGCCAAATAAACTTTTTGTCTATCTCTTGTAGTTTTCGAGAAAATCGAGTTTATATCTGAAAATAGCGGTCGAACATGGCTACGGACGAACATGGCAACACAAGTAGCTAAGATTGCCAATATCTTTTGATTGGACAGTCCGATTTAAACAAACTTTACTGAGTTTGATAGGTATTGATGAGTAGAACAAAGTTGCCAAATAAACTTTTTGTCTATCTCTTGTAGTTTTCGAGAAAATCGAGTTTATATCTGAAAATAGCGGTCGAACATGGAGGACGAACATGGCAACACAAGTAGCTAAGATTGCCAATATCTTTTGATTGGACAGTCCGATTTAAACAAACTTTACTGAGTTTGATAGGTATTGATGAGTAGAACAAAGTTGCCAAATAAACTTTTTGTCTATCTCTTGTAGTTTTCGAGAAAATCGAGTTTATATCTGAAAATAGCGGTCGAACATGGCTACGGACGAACATGGCAACACAAGTAGCTAAGATTGCCAATATCTTTTGATTGGACAGTCCGATTTAAACAAACTTTACTGAGTTTGATAGGTATTGATGAGTAGAACAAAGTTGCCAAATAAACTTTTTGTCTATCTCTTGTAGTTTTCGAGAAAATCGAGTTTATATCTGAAAATAGCGGACGAACATGGCAAGACAAGTAGCTAAGATTGCCAATATCTTTTGATTGGACAGTCCGATTTAAACAAACTTTACTGAGTTTGATAGGTATTGATGAGTAGAACAAAGTTGCCAAATAAACTTTTTGTCTATCTCTTGTAGTTTTCGAGAAAATCGAGTTTATATCTGAAAATAGCGGTCGAACATGGCTACGGACGAACATGGCAACACAAGTAGCTAAGATTGCCAATATCTTTTGATTGGACAGTCCGATTTAAACAAACTTTACTGAGTTTGGACGAACATGGCAACACAAGTAGCTAAGATTGCCAATATCTTTTGATTGGACAGTCCGATTTAAACAAACTTTACTGAGTTTGATAGGTATTGATGAGTAGAACAAAGTTGCCAAATAAACTTTTTGTCTATCTCTTGTAGTTTTCGAGAAAATCGAGTTTATATCTGAAAATAGCGGTCAAATGGACGGACGAACATGGCAACACAAGTAGCTAAGATTGCCAATATCTTTTGATTGGACAGTCCGATTTAAACAAACTTTACTGAGTTTGATAGGTATTGATGAGTAGAACAAAGTTGCCAAATAAACTTTTTGTCTATCTCTTGTAGTTTTCGAGAAAATCGAGTTTATATCTGAAAATAGCGGTCCAACATGGCTACGGACGAACATGGCAACACAAGTAGCTAAGATTGCCAATATCTTTTGATTGGACAGTCCGATTTAAACAAACTTTACTGAGTTTGGACGAACATGGCAACACAAGTAGCTAAGATTGCCAATATCTTTTGATTGGACAGTCCGATTTAAACAAACTTTACTGAGTTTGATAGGTATTGATGAGTAGAACAAAGTTGCCAAATAAACTTTTTGTCTATCTCTTGTAGTTTTCGAGAAAATCGAGTTTATATCTGAAAATAGCGGACGAACATGGCAAGACAAGTAGCTAAGATTGCCAATATCTTTTTGGCAACACAAGTAGCTAAGATTGCCAATATCTTTTGATTGGACAGTCCGATTTAAACAAACTTTACTGAGTTTGATAGGTATTGATGAGTAGAACAAAGTTGCCAAATAAACTTTTTGTCTATCTCTTGTAGTTTTCGAGAAAATCGAGTTTATATCTGAAAATAGCGGTCCAACATGGCACGGACGAACATGGCAACACAAGTAGCTAAGATTGCCAATATCTTTTGATTGGACAGTCCGATTTAAACAAACTTTACTGAGTTTGATAGGTATTGATGAGTAGAACAAAGTTGCCAAATAAACTTTTTGTCTATCTCTTGTAGTTTTCGAGAAAATCGAGTTTATATCTGAAAATAGCGGTCCAACATGGCTACGGACGAACATGGCAACACAAGTAGCTAAGATTGCCAATATCTTTTGATTGGACAGTCCGATTTAAACAAACTTTACTGAGTTTGGACGAA
Organism: Drosophila lutescens; assembly: GCA_037075285.1. Lineage (NCBI taxonomy): Eukaryota > Metazoa > Arthropoda > Insecta > Diptera > Drosophilidae > Drosophila > Drosophila lutescens. Next base: position 7,770 of record JBAMCF010000234.1, on the reverse strand, counting down.
CATGGCAACACAAGTAGCTAAGATTGCCAATATCTTTTGATTGGACAGTCCGATTTAAACAAACTTTACTGAGTTTGATAGGTATTGATGAGTAGAACAAAGTTGCCAAATAAACTTTTTGTCTATCTCTTGTAGTTTTCGAGAAAATCGAGTTTATATCTGAAAATAGCGGTCGAACATGGCTACGGACGAACATGGCAACACAAGTAGCTAAGATTGCCAATATCTTTTGATTGGACAGTCCGATTTAAACAAACTTTACTGAGTTTGATAGGTATTGATGAGTAGAACAAAGTTGCCAAATAAACTTTTTGTCTATCTCTTGTAGTTTTCGAGAAAATCGAGTTTATATCTGAAAATAGTGGACGAACATGGCAACACAAGTAGCTAAGATTGCCAATATCTTTTGATTGGACAGTCCGATTTAAACAAACTTTACTGAGTTTGATAGGTATTGATGAGTAGAACAAAGTTGCCAAATAAACTTTTTGTCTATCTCTTGTAGTTTTCGAGAAAATCGAGTTTATATCTGAAAATAGCGGTCGAACATGGCTACGGACGAACATGGCAAGACAAGTAGCTAAGATTGCCAATATCTTTTGATTGGACAGTCCGATTTAAACAAACTTTACTGAGTTTGATAGGTATTGATGAGTAGAACAAAGTTGCCAAATAAACTTTTTGTCTATCTCTTGTAGTTTTCGAGAAAATCGAGTTTATATCTGAAAATAGCGGTCGAACATGGCTACGGACGAACATGGCAACACAAGTAGCTAAGATTGCCAATATCTTTTGATTGGACAGTCCGATTTAAACAAACTTTACTGAGTTTGATAGGTATTGATGAGTAGAACAAAGTTGCCAAATAAACTTTTTGTCTATCTCTTGTAGTTTTCGAGAAAATCGAGTTTATATCTGAAAATAGCGGTCCAACATGGCTACGGACGAACATGGCAACACAAGTAGCTAAGATTGCCAATATCTTTTGATTGGACAGTCCGATTTAAACAAACTTTACTGAGTTTGGACGAACATGGCAACACAAGTAGCTAAGATTGCCAATATCTTTTGATTGGACAGTCCGATTTAAACAAACTTTACTGAGTTTGATAGGTATTGATGAGTAGAACAAAGTTGCCAAATAAACTTTTTGTCTATCTCTTGTAGTTTTCGAGAAAATCGAGTTTATATCTGAAAATAGCGGACGAACATGGCAACACAAGTAGCTAAGATTGCCAATATCTTTTGATTGGACAGTCCGATTTAAACAAACTTTACTGAGTTTGATAGGTATTGATGAGTAGAACAAAGTTGCCAAATAAACTTTTTGTCTATCTCTTGTAGTTTTCGAGAAAATCGAGTTTATATCTGAAAATAGCGGTCCAACATGGTACGGACGAACATGGCAACACAAGTAGCTAAGATTGCCAATATCTTTTGATTGGACAGTCCGATTTAAACAAACTTTACTGAGTTTGGACGAACATGGCAACACAAGTAGCTAAGATTGCCAATATCTTTTGATTGGACAGTCCGATTTAAACAAACTTTACTGAGTTTGATAGGTATTGATGAGTAGAACAAAGTTGCCAAATAAACTTTTTGTCTATCTCTTGTAGTTTTCGAGAAAATCGAGTTTATATCTGAAAATAGCGGTCAACATGGCTACGGACGAACATGGCAACACAAGTAGCTAAGATTGCCAATATCTTTTGATTGGACAGTCCGATTTAAACAAACTTTACTGAGTTTGATAGGTATTGATGAGTAGAACAAAGTTGCCAAATAAACTTTTTGTCTATCTCTTGTAGTTTTCGAGAAAATCGAGTTTATATCTGAAAATAGCGGTCCAACATGGCTACGGACGAACATGGCAACACAAGTAGCTAAGATTGCCAATATCTTTTGATTGGACAGTCCGATTTAAACAAACTTTACTGAGTTTGGACGAACATGGCAACACAAGTAGCTAAGATTGCCAATATCTTTTGATTGGACAGTCCGATTTAAACAAACTTTACTGAGTTTGATAGGTATTGATGAGTAGAACAAAGTTGCCAAATAAACTTTTTGTCTATCTCTTGTAGTTTTCGAGAAAATCGAGTTTATATCTGAAAATAGCGGTCGAACATGGCTACGGACGAACATGGCAACACAAGTAGCTAAGATTGCCAATATCTTTTGATTGGACAGTCCGATTTAAACAAACTTTACTGAGTTTGATAGGTATTGATGAGTAGAACAAAGTTGCCAAATAAACTTTTTGTCTATCTCTTGTAGTTTTCGAGAAAATCGAGTTTATATCTGAAAATAGCGGACGAACATGGCAACACAAGTAGCTAAGATTGCCAATATCTTTTGATTGGACAGTCCGATTTAAACAAACTTTACTGAGTTTGATAGGTATTGATGAGTAGAACAAAGTTGCCAAATAAACTTTTTGTCTATCTCTTGTAGTTTTCGAGAAAATCGAGTTTATATCTGAAAATAGCGGTCGAACATGGCTACGGACGAACATGGCAACACAAGTAGCTAAGATTGCCAATATCTTTTGATTGGACAGTCCGATTTAAACAAACTTTACTGAGTTTGGACGAACATGGCAACACAAGTAGCTAAGATTGCCAATATCTTTTGATTGGACAGTCCGATTTAAACAAACTTTACTGAGTTTGATAGGTATTGATGAGTAGAACAAAGTTGCCAAATAAACTTTTTGTCTATCTCTTGTAGTTTTCGAGAAAATCGAGTTTATATCTGAAAATAGCGGACGAACATGGCAACACAAGTAGCTAAGATTGCCAATATCTTTTGATTGGACAGTCCGATTTAAACAAACTTTACTGAGTTTGATAGGTATTGATGAGTAGAACAAAGTTGCCAAATAAACTTTTTGTCTATCTCTTGTAGTTTTCGAGAAAATCGAGTTTATATCTGAAAATAGCGGTCCAACATGGCTACGGACGAACATGGCAACACAAGTAGCTAAGATTGCCAATATCTTTTGATTGGACAGTCCGATTTAAACAAACTTTACTGAGTTTGATAGGTATTGATGAGTAGAACAAAGTTGCCAAATAAACTTTTTGTCTATCTCTTGTAGTTTTCGAGAAAATCGAGTTTATATCTGAAAATAGCGGTCGAACATGGCTAGGACGAACATGGCAACACAAGTAGCTAAGATTGCCAATATCTTTTGATTGGACAGTCCGATTTAAACAAACTTTACTGAGTTTGATAGGTATTGATGAGTAGAACAAAGTTGCCAAATAAACTTTTTGTCTATCTCTTGTAGTTTTCGAGAAAATCGAGTTTATATCTGAAAATAGCGGACGAACATGGCAAGACAAGTAGCTAAGATTGCCAATATCTTTTGATTGGACAGTCCGATTTAAACAAACTTTACTGAGTTTGATAGGTATTGATGAGTAGAACAAAGTTGCCAAATAAACTTTTTGTCTATCTCTTGTAGTTTTCGAGAAAATCGAGTTTATATCTGAAAATAGCGGTCCAACATGGCTACGGACGAACATGGCAACACAAGTAGCTAAGATTGCCAATATCTTTTGATTGGACAGTCCGATTTAAACAAACTTTACTGAGTTTGATAGGTATTGATGAGTAGAACAAAGTTGCCAAATAAACTTTTTGTCTATCTCTTGTAGTTTTCGAGAAAATCGAGTTTATATCTGAAAATAGCGGTCGAACATGGCTACGGACGAACATGGCAACACAAGTAGCTAAGATTGCCAATATCTTTTGATTGGACAGTCCGATTTAAACAAACTTTACTGAGTTTGATAGGTATTGATGAGTAGAACAAAGTTGCCAAATAAACTTTTTGTCTATCTCTTGTAGTTTTCGAGAAAATCGAGTTTATATCTGAAAATAGCGGTCAACATGGTACGGACGAACATGGCAACACAAGTAGCTAAGATTGCCAATATCTTTTGATTGGACAGTCCGATTTAAACAAACTTTACTGAGTTTGATAGGTATTGATGAGTAGAACAAAGTTGCCAAATAAACTTTTTGTCTATCTCTTGTAGTTTTCGAGAAAATTGAGCTTATATCTGAAAATAGCGGTCCAACATGGCTACGGACGAACATGGCAACACAAGTAGCTAAGATTGCCAATATTGATTTACACCTTTTGATTGGACAGTCCGATTTAAACAAACTTTAGTGAGTTTGATAGGTATTGATGAGTAGAACAAAGTTGCCAAACAAACTTTTTGTCTATCTCTTGTAGTTTTCGAGAAAATCGAGTTTATATCTGAAGATAGCGGACGAACATGGCAAGACAAGTACCTAAGATTGCCAATATCTTGGCAACACAAGTAGCTAAGATTGCCAATATCTTTTGATTGGACAGTCCGATTTAAACAAACTTTACTGAGTTTGATAGGTATTGATGAGTAGAACAAAGTTGCCAAATAAACTTTTTGTCTATCTCTTGTAGTTTTCGAGAAAATTGAGCTTATATCTGAAAATAGCGGTCCAACATGGCTACGGACGAACATGGCAACACAAGTAGCTAAGATTGCCAATATCTTTTGATTGGACAGTCCGATTTAAACAAACTTTACTGAGTTTGATAGGTATTGATGAGTAGAACAAAGTTGCCAAATAAACTTTTTGTCTATCTCTTGTAGTTTTCGAGAAAATCGAGTTTATATCTGAAAATAGCGGTCGAACATGGCTACGGACGAACATGGCAACACAAGTAGCTAAGATTGCCAATATCTTTTGATTGGACAGTACCTAAGATTGCCAATATCTTTTGATTGGACAGTCCGATTTAAACAAACTTTACTGAGTTTGATAGGTATTGATGAGTAGAACAAAGTTGCCAAATAAACTTTTTGTCTATCTCTTGTAGTTTTCGAGAAAATCGAGTTTATATCTGAAAATAGCGGTCGAACATGGCTACGGACGAACATGGCAACACAAGTAGCTAAGATTGCCAATATCTTTTGATTGGACAGTCCGATTTAAACAAACTTTACTGAGTTTGATAGGTATTGATGAGTAGAACAAAGTTGCCAAATAAACTTTTTGTCTATCTCTTGTAGTTTTCGAGAAAATCGAGTTTATATCTGAAAATAGCGGACGAACATGGCAACACAAGTAGCTAAGATTGCCAATATCTTTTGATTGGACAGTCCGATTTAAACAAACTTTACTGAGTTTGATAGGTATTGATGAGTAGAACAAAGTTGCCAAATAAACTTTTTGTCTATCTCTTGTAGTTTTCGAGAAAATCGAGTTTATATCTGAAAATAGCGGTCGAACATGGCTACGGACGAACATGGCAACACAAGTAGCTAAGATTGCCAATATCTTTGATTGGACAGTCCGATTTAAACAAACTTTACTGAGTTTGGACGAACATGGCAACACAAGTACCTAAGATTGCCAATATCTTTTGATTGGACAGTCCGATTTAAACAAACTTTACTGAGTTTGATAGGTATTGATGAGTAGAACAAAGTTGCCAAATAAACTTTTTGTCTATCTCTTGTAGTTTTCGAGAAAATCGAGTTTATATCTGAAAATAGCGGTCCAACATGGCTACGGACGAACATGGCAACACAAGTAGCTAAGATTGCCAATATCTTTTGATTGGACAGTCCGATTTAAACAAACTTTACTGAGTTTGATAGGTATTGATGAGTAGAACAAAGTTGCCAAATAAACTTTTTGTCTATCTCTTGTAGTTTTCGAGAAAATCGAGTTTATATCTGAAAATAGCGGTCCAACATGGCTACGGACGAACATGGCAACACAAGTAGCTAAGATTGCCAATATCTTTTGATTGGACAGTCCATAAACTTTTTGTAGTTTTGAGAAAATCGAGTTTATATCTGAGTTTGGACGAACATGGCAACACAAGTAGCTAAGATTGCCAATATCTTTTGATTGGACAGTCCGATTTAAACAAACTTTACTGAGTTTGATAGGTATTGATGAGTAGAACAAAGTTGCCAAATAAACTTTTTGTCTATCTCTTGTAGTTTTCGAGAAAATCGAGTTTATATCTGAAAATAGCGGTCCAACATGGCTACGGACGAACATGGCAACACAAGTAGCTAAGATTGCCAATATCTTTTGATTGGACAGTCCGATTTAAACAAACTTTACTGAGTTTGATAGGTATTGATGAGTAGAACAAAGTTGCCAAATAAACTTTTTGTCTATCTCTTGTAGTTTTCGAGAAAATCGAGTTTATATCTGAAAATAGCGAGAACCATAAACAGAAAATGTTGGACGAACATGGCAACACAAGTAGCTAAGATTGCCAATATCTTTTGATTGGACAGTCCGATTTAAACAAACTTTACTGAGTTTGATAGGTATTGATGAGTAGAACAAAGTTGCCAAACAAACTTTTTGTCTATCTCTTGTAGTTTTCGAGAAAATCGAGTTTATATCTGAAGATAGCGGACGAACATGGCAAGACAAGTACCTAAGATTGCCAATATCTTTTGATTGGACAGTCCGATTTAAACAAACTTTACTGAGTTTGGACGAACATGGCAACACAAGTAGCTAAGATTGCCAATATCTTTTGATTGGACAGTCCGATTTAAACAAACTTTACTGAGTTTGATAGGTATTGATGAGTAGAACAAAGTTGCCAAATAAACTTTTTGTCTATCTCTTGTAGTTTTCGAGAAAATCGAGTTTATATCTGAAAATAGCGGTCGAACATGGACGACGAACATGGCAACACAAGTAGCTAAGATTGCCAATATCTTTTGATTGGACAGTCCGATTTAAACAAACTTTACTGAGTTTGATAGGTATTGATGAGTAGAACAAAGTTGCCAAATAAACTTTTTGTCTATCTCTTGTAGTTTTCGAGAAAATCGAGTTTATATCTGAAAATAGCGGTCCAACATGGCTACGGACGAACATGGCAACACAAGTAGCTAAGATTGCCAATATCTTTTGATTGGACAGTCCGATTTAAACAAACTTTACTGAGTTTGGACGAACATGGCAACACAAGTAGCTAAGATTGCCAATATCTTTTGATTGGACAGTCCGATTTAAACAAACTTTACTGAGTTTGATAGGTATTGATGAGTAGAACAAAGTTGCCAAATAAACTTTTTGTCTATCTCTTGTAGTTTTCGAGAAAATCGAGTTTATATCTGAAAATAGCGGTCCAACATGGCTACGGACGAACATGGCAACACAAGTAGCTAAGATTGCCAATATCTTTTGATTGGACAGTCCGATTTAAACAAACTTTACTGAGTTTGATAGGTATTGATGAGTAGAACAAAGTTGCCAAATAAACTTTTTGTCTATCTCTTGTAGTTTTCGAGAAAATCGAGTTTATATCTGAAAATAGCGGTCGAACATGGCTACGGACGAACATGGCAACACAAGTAGCTAAGATTGCCAATATCTTTTGATTGGACAGTCCGATTTAAACAAACTTTACTGAGTTTGATAGGTATTGATGAGTAGAACAAAGTTGCCAAATAAACTTTTTGTCTATCTCTTGTAGTTTTCGAGAAAATCGAGTTTATATCTGAAAATAGCGGTCGAACATGGCTACGGACGAACATGGCAACACAAGTAGCTAAGATTGCCAATATCTTTTGATTGGACAGTCCGATTTAAACAAACTTTACTGAGTTTGATAGGTATTGATGAGTAGAACAAAGTTGCCAAATAAACTTTTTGTCTATCTCTTGTAGTTTTCGAGAAAATCGAGTTTATATCTGAAAATAGCGGTCGAACATGGCTACGGAC